>JBBBDQ010018724.1:0-30816 GCA_037127315.1 Ascarosepion bandense | reverse complement strand
TGTGTTATTGTCTGATTAATAATACTGTGAGGAAAGCTTAGAACAATAGGTTGAATGATGAAAATGTTTAGCCACATGAAGGTCATGGATTAATGATACAGTAATAGAGAATACTGTATTGTCTGATTAATAATACTGTGAGGAAAGCTTAGAACAATAGGTTGAATGATGAAAATGTTTAGCCACATGAAGGTCATGGATTAATGATACAGTAATAGAGAATACTGTATTGTCTTATTAATAATACTGTGAGGAAAGCTTAGAACAATAGGTTGAATGATGAAAATGTTTAGCCATGCGAAGGTCATGGATTAATGATACAGTAATAGAGAATACTGTATTTGCTGATTAATAATACTGTGAGGAAAGCTTAGAACAATAGGTTGAATGATGAAAATGTTTAGCCACATGAAGGTCATGGATTAATGATACAGTAATAGAGAATACTGTATTGTCTTATTAATAATACTGTGAGGAAAAGCTTAGAACAATAGGTTGAATGATGAAAATGTTTAGCCACATGAAGGTCAAGGGATTAATGATACAGTAATAGAGAATACTGTATTGTCTGATTAATAATAATGAGGAAAGCTAGAACAATAGGTTGAATGGATGAAAATGTTTAGCCACATGAAGGTCATGGATTAATGATACAGTAATAGAGAATACTGTATTGTCTTATTAATAATACTGTGGAGAAAGCTTAGAACAATAGGTTGAATGATGAAAATGTTTAGCCACATGAAGGTCATGGATTAATGATACAGTAATAGAGAATACTGTATTGTCTTATTAATAATACTGTGAGGAAAGCTTAGAACAATAGGTTGAATGATGAAAATGTTTAGCCACATGAAGGTCATGGATTAATGATACAGTAATAGAGAATACTGTATTGTCTTATTAATAATACTGTGAGGAAAGCTTAGAACAATAGGTTGAATGATGAAAATGTTTAGCCACATGAAGGTCATGGATTAATGATACAGTAATAGAGAATACTGTATTGTCTTATTAATAATACTGTGAGGAAAGCTTAGAACAATAGGCTAATTGATGAAAATGTTTAGCCACATGAAGGTCATGTGGATTAATGATACAGCATTAGAGAATACTGTATTGTCTGATTAATAATACTGTGAGGTTAGAATAATAGGTTGAATGAAGAAAATGTTTAGCCACATGAAGGTCATGGATTAATGATACAGTAATAGAGAATACTGTATTGTCTGATTAATAATACTGTGAGGAAAGCTTAGAACAATAGGTTGAATGATGAAAATGTTTAGCCACATGAAGGTCATGGATTAATGATACAGTAATAGAGAATACTGTATTGTCTGATTAATAATACTGCAGGAAAAAGCTAGAACAATAGGTTGAATGAAGAAAATGTTTAGCCACATGAAGGTCATGGATTAATGATACAGTAATAGAGAACACTGTATTGTCTGATTAATAATACTGTGAGGAAAGCTAGAACAATAGGCTGAATGATGAAAATGTTTAGCCACATGAAGGTCATGGATTAATGATACAGTAATAGAGAATACTGTATTGTCTGATTAATAATACTGTGAGGAAAGCTTAGAACAATAGGTTGAATGAAGAAAATGTTTAGCCACATGAATAACAGTGGATTAATGAGGGACAGTAATAGAGGACGACTGTATTGTCTGATTAATAATACTGTGAGGAAAGCTAGAAACAATAAAGTGAATGAAGAAAATGTTTAGCCACATGAAGGTCATGGATTAATGATACAGTAATAGAGAATACTGTATTGTCTGATTAATAATACTGTGAGGAAAGCTTAGAACAATAGGCTGAATGATGAAATGTTTAGCCACATGAAGGTCATGGATTAATGATACAGTAATAGAGAATATCATATTGCTTATTAATAATACTGTGAGGAAAGCTTAGAACAATAGGTTGAATATTTAAAAATGTTTAGCCACATGAAGGTCATGGATTAATGATACAGCATATATAATACTGTATTGTCTGATTAATAATACTGTGAGGAAAAGCTTAGAAACAATAGGGCGAATGAAGAAATGTTTAGCCACATGAAGGTCATGGATTAATGATACAGTAATAGAGAATACTGTATTGTCTGATTAATAATACTGTGAGGAAAGCTTAGAACAATAGGTTGAATGAAGAAAATGTTTAGCCACATGAAGGTCATGGATTAATGACACAGTAATAGAGAATACTGTATTGTCTGATTAATAATACTGTGAGGAAAGCTTAGAACAATAGGCGAAATGAAGAAAATGTTTAGCCACATGAAGGTCATGGATTAATGATACAGTAATAGAGAATACTGTATTGTCTGATTAATAATACTGTGAGGAAAGCTTAGAACAATAGGTTGAATGAAGAAAATGTTTAGCCACATGAAGGTCATGGATTAATGATACAGTAATAGAGAATACTGTATTGTCTGATTAATAATACTGTGAGGAAAGCTTAGAACAATAGGTTGAATGAAGAAAATGTTTAAATACATGAAGGTCATGGATTAATGATACAGTAATAGAGAATACTGTATTGTCTTGATTAATAATACTGTGAGGAAAGCTTAGAACAATAGGTTGAATGAAGAAAATGTTTAGCCACATGAAGGTCATGGATTAATGATATTGGTAATAGAGTAATACTGTATTGTCTGATTAATAATACTGTGAGGAAAGCTTAGAACAATAGGTTGAATGATGAAAATGTTTAGCCAACATGAAGGTCATGGATTAATGATACAGTAATAGAGAATACTGTATTGTCTGATTAATAATACTGTGAGGAAAGCTTAGAACAATAGGTTGAATGATGAAAATGTTTAGCCACATGAAGGACATGGGATTAATATTACAGTAATAGAGAATACTGTATTGTCTGATTAATAATACTGTGAGGAAAGCTAGAACAATAGGTTGAATGAAGAAAATGTTTAGCCACATGAAGGTCATGGATTAATGATACAGTAATAGAGAATACTGTATTGTCTGATTAATAATACTGTGAGGAAAGCTTAGAACAATAGGTTGAATGAAGAAATGTTTAGCCACATGAAGGATACGATGGGATTAGCCATACAGTAATAGTAATACTGTATTGTCTGATTAATAATACTGTGAGGAAAGCTTTTAGAACAATAGGTTGAATGATGAAAATGTTTAGCCACATGAAGGTCATGGATGAAATACACAGTAATAGAGAATACTGTATTGTCTGATTAATAATACTGTGAGGAAAGCTTAGAACAATAGGTTGAATGAAGAAATGGAAACAGCCACATGAAGGTCATGGATTAATGATACAGTAATAGAGAATACTGTGGTATTGTCTGATTAATAATACTGTGAGGAAAGCTTAGAACAATAGGTTGAATGAAGAAAATGTTTAGCCACATGAAGGACATGGATTAATGATACAGTAATAGAGAATACTGTATTGTCTGATTAATAATACTGTGAGGAAGTTTAGAACAATAGGTTGAATGATGAAAATGTTTAGCTGGTTACTAAGGTCATGGATTAAATGATGGTATAGAGAATAATTGTATTACCCATTAATAATATCGTGGAGTAAGCTTAGAACAATAGGTTGAATGATGAAAATGTTTAGCCACATGAAGGACATGGATTAATGATAAAGGTAATAGAGAATACTGTATTGTCTGATTAATAATACTGTGAGGAAAGCTTAGAACAATAGGTTGAATGATGAAAATGTTTAGCCACATGAAGGTCATGGATTAATGATACAGAATAGAGAATACTTGTATTGTCTGATTAATAATACTGTGAGGAAAGCTTAGAACAATAGGTTGAATGAAGAAAATGTTTAGCCACATGAAGGTCATGGATTAATGATACAGTAATAGAGAATACTGTATTGTCTGATTAATAATACTGTGAGTGAAAGCTTAGAACAATAGTGCTGAATGAAGAAAATGTTTAGCCACAGAAGGACATGGATTAAATGATACAGTAATAGAGAATACTGTATTGTCTGATTAATAATACTGTGAGGAAAGCTAGAACAATAGGTTGAATGATGAAAATGTTTAGCCACATGAAGGTCATGGATTAATGATACAGTAATAGAGAATACTGTATTGTCTGGACATACTACTGTGAGGAAAGCGAAGCTAATAGTAAGTTGAATGATGAAAAATGTTATTGTATGAAGATGACAGATTAATGATACAGTAATAGAGAATACTGTATTGTCTGATTAATAATACTTCAGATAAAAGCTTAGAACAATAGGTTGAATGAAGAAAATGTTTAGCCACATGAAGGACATGGATTAATGATACAGTAATAGAGAATACTGTATTGTCTGATTAATAATACTGTGAGGAAAGCTTAGAACAATAGGTTGAATGATGAAAATGTTTAGCCACATGAAGGTCATGGATTAATGATACAGTAATAGAGAATACTGTATTGTCTGATTAATAATACTGTGAGGAAAGCTAGAACAATAGGTAATAATGAAGAAAATGTTTAGCCACATGAAGGTTTATGGATACTGGATACAGTGAAGGAAAGAATACTGTATTGTCTGATTAATAATACTGTGAGGAAAGCTTAGAACAATAGGTTGAATGAAGAAAATGTTTAGCCACATGAAGGGACATGGATTAATGATACAGTAATAGAGAATACTGTATTGTCTTATTAATAATACTGTGAGGAAAGCTTAGAACAATAGGTTGAATGATGAAAATGTTTAGCCACATGAAGGTCATGGATTAATGATACAGTAATAGAGAATACTGTATTGTCTGATTAATAATACTGTGAGGAAAGCTTAGAACAATAGGTTGAATGAAGAAAATGTTTAGCCACATGAAGGTCATGGATTAATGATACAGTAATAGAGAATAATGCATTGTCTGATTAATAATACTGTGAGGAAAGCTTAGAACAATAGGTTGAATGAAGAAAATGTTTAGCCACATGAAGGTCATGGATTAATGATACAGTAATAGAGAATACTGTATTGTCTGGTTAATAATACTGTGAGGAAGCTTAGAACAATAGGTTGAATGAAGAAAATGTTTAGCCACATGAAGGTCATGGATTAATGATACAGTAATAGAGAATACTGTATTGTCTGATTAATAATACTGTGAGGAAAGCTTAGAACAATAGGTTGAATGAAGAAAATGTTTAGCCACATGAAGGTCATGGATTAATGATACAGTAATAGAGAATACTGTATTGTCTGATTAATAATACTGTGAGGAAAGTTTAGAACAATAGGTTGAATGAAGAAAATGTTTAGCCACATGAAGGTCATGGATTAATGATACAGTAATAGAGAATACTGTATTGTCTGATTAATAATACTGTGAGGAAAGCTTAGAACAATAGGTTGAATGAAGAAAATGTTTAGCCACATGAAGGTCATGGATTAATGACAGCACAGAGAATACTGTATTGTCTGATTAATAATACTGTGAGGAAAGCTTAGAACAATAGGTTGAATGATGAAAATGTTTAGCCACATGAAGGTCATGGATTAATGATACAGTAATAGAGAATACTGTATTGTTCAGATTAATAATACTGTGAGGAAAGCTTAGAACAATAGGTTGAATGATGAAAATGTTTAGCCACATGAAGGACATGGATTAATGATACAGTAATAGAGAATACTGTATTGTCTGATTAATAATACTGTGAGGAAAGCTTAGAACAATAGGTTGAATGAAGAAAATGTTTAGCCACATGAAGGTCATGGATTAAATGATGCAGAAAATAGAGTAATACTGTATTGTCTGATTAATAATACTGTGAGGAAAGCTTAGAACAATAGGTTGAATGAAGAAAATGTTTAGCCACATGAAGGACATGTGGATTAATGATACAGTAATAGAGAATACTGTATTGTCTGATTAATAATACTGTGAGGAAAGCTTAGAACAATAGGTTGAATGATGAAATAAGCTTAGCCACATGAAGGTCATGGATTAATGATACAGTAATAGAGAATACTGTATTGTCTGATTAATAATACTGTGAGGAAAGCTAGAACAATAGGTTGAATGAAGAAATGTTTAGCCACATGAAGGTCATGGATTAATGATACAGTAATAGAGAATACTGTATTGTCTGATTAATAATACTGTGAGGAAAGCTTAGAACAATAGGTTGAATGAAGAAAATGTTTAGCCACATGAAGGACATGGATTAATGATACAGTAATAGAGAATACTGTATTGTCTGGTTAATAATACTGTGAGGAAAGCTTAGAACAATAGGTTGAATGATGAAAATGTTTAGCCACATGAAGGTCATGGATTAATGATACAGTAATAGAGAATACTGTATTGTCTGATTAATACTGTGAGGAAAGCTTAGAACAATAGGTTGAATGATGAAAATGTTTAGCCACATGAAGGACATGGATTAATGATACAGTAATAGAGAATACTGTATTGTCTGATTAATACTGTGAGGAAAGCTTAGAACAATAGGTTGAATGATGAAAATGTTTAGCCACATGAAGGTCATGGATTGAATGATACAGTACAGAGAACACAAAGCATTGTCTCGTAGATTAATAAATAATCTTGTGAGGAAAGCTTAGAACAATAGGTTGAATGAAGAAAATGTTTAGCCACATGAAGGTCATGGATTAATGATACAGTAATAGAGAATACTGTATTGGTTCCTTTGATTAATAATACTGTGAGGAAAGCTTAGAACAATAGGTTGAATGAAGAAAATGTTTAGCCACATGAAGGACATGGATTAATGATATAAAAATAGAGAATACTGTATTGTCTGATTAATAATACTGTGAGGAAAGCTTAGAACAATAGGTTGAATGATGAAAATGTTTAGCCACATGAAGGTCATGAGATTAAATATACAGTAATAGAGAATACTGTATTGTCTGATTAATAATACTGTGAGGAAAGCTAGAACAATAGGTTGAATGATGAAAATGTTTAGCCACATGAAGGACATGGATTAATGATACAGTAATAGAGAATACTGTATTGTCTGGTTAATAATACTGTGAGGAAAGCTTAGAACAATAGGTTGAATGAAGAAAATGTTTAGCCACATGAAGGACATGGATTAATGATACAGTAATAGAGAATACTGTATTGTCTGATTAATAATACTGTGAGGAAAGCTTAGAACAATAGTGGGTTGAATGATGAAAATGCTTTAGTCACATGAAGGACATGGATTAATGATACAGTAATAGAGAGAATACTGTATTGTCTGATTAATAATACTGTGAGGAAAGCTTAGAACAATAGGTTGAATGATGAAAATGTTTAGCCACATGAAGGTCATGGATTAATGATACAGTAATAGAGAATACTGTATTGTCTGATTAATAATACTGTGAGGAAAGCTTAGAACAATAGGTTGAATGATGAAAATGTTTAGCCACATGAAGGTCATGGATTAATGATACAGTAATAGAGAATACTGTATTGTCTGATTAATAATACTGTGAGGAAAGCTTAGAACAATAGGTTGAATGATGAAAATGTTTAGCCACATGAAGGTCATGGATTAATGATACAGTAATAGAGAATACTGTAATTGTCTGATTAATAATACTGTGAGGAAAGCTTAGAACAATAGGTTGAATGATGAAAAAAATGTTTAGCCACATGAAGGTCATGGATTAATGATACAGTAATAGAGAATACTGTATTGTCTGATTAATAATACTGTGAGGAAAGCTTAGAACAATAGGTTGAATGATGAAAATGTTTAGCCACATGAAGGTCATGGATTAATGATACAGTAATAGAGAATACTGTATTGTCTGATTAATAATACTGTGAGGAAAGCTTAGAACAATAGGTTGAATGATGAAATGTTTAGCCACATGAAGGTCATGGATTAATGATAACAGTAATAGAGAATAATGTATTGTCTGATTATCAATACTGTGAGGAAAGCTTGAACAATAGGTTGAATGATGAAAATGTTTGGGCCACATGAAGGTCATGGATTAAATGCTGATACAGTAATAGAGAATACTGTATTGTCTGATTAATAATACTGTGAGGAAAGCTTAGAACAATAGGTTGAATGATGAAAATGTTTAGCCACATGAAGGTCATGGATTAATGATACAGTAATAGAGAATACTGTATTGTCTGGTTAATAATACTGTGAGGAAAGCTTAGAACAATAGGTTGAATGAAGAAAATGTTTAGTCACATGAAGGTCATGGATTAATGATACAGTAATAGAGAATACTGTATTGTCTGGATTAATAATACTGTGATGAAAGTTTTTAGAACAATAGGTTGAATGATGAAATGGTTTAGCCACATGAAGGACATGGATTAATGATACAGTAATAGGTAGTCACTGTATTGTCTGATTAATAATACTGTGAGGAAAGCTTAGAACAATAGGTTGAATGATGAAAATGTTTAGCCACATGAAGGTCATGGATTAATGATACAGTAATAGAGAATACTGTATTGTCTGATTAATAATACTGTGAGGAAAGCTTAGAACAATAGGTTGAATGATGAAAATGTTTGGCCACATGAAGGTCATGGATTAATGATACAGTAATAGAGAATACCGTATTGTCTGATTAATAATACTGTGAGGAAAGTTAGAACAATAGGTTGAATGATGAAAATGCTTAGCCACATGAAGGTCATGGATTAATGATACAGTAATAGAGAATACTGTATTGTCTGATTAATAATACTGTGAGGAAAGCTTAGAACAATAGGTTGAATGATGAAAATGTTTAGCCACATGAAGGTCATGGATTAATGATACAGTAATAGAGAATACTGTATTGTCTGATTAATAATACTGTGAGGAAAGCTTAGAAACAATAGGTTGAATGATGAAAATGTTTAGCCACATGAAGGTCATATCAATGATACAGTAGTAGAGAATACTGTATTGTCTGATTAATAATACTGTGAGGAAAGCTTAGAACAAATAGGTTGAATGATGAAAATGTTTAGCCACATGAAGGTCATGGATTAATGATACAGTAATAGAGAATACTGTATTGTCTGGTTAATGAATACTGTGAGGAAAGCTTAGAACAATAGGTTGAATGAAGAAAAATGTTTAGCCACATATGTCATGGATTAATGATACAGTAATAGAGAATACTGTATTGTCTGATTAATAATACTGTGAGGAAAGCTTAGAACAATAGGTTGAATGATGAAAAAATAAAGTAGCCACATGAAGACATAGATTAATGATACAGTAATAGAGAATACTGTATTGTCTGATTAATAATACTGTGAGGAAAGCTAGAACAATAGGTTGAATGATGAAAATGTTTAGCCACATGAAGGTCATGGATTAATGATACAGTAATAGAGAATACTGTATTGTCTGATTAATAATACTGTAGAAAAGCTGAAAACAATAGGTTGAATGATGAAATACTAGCCACATGAAGGTTTATGGATTAATGATACAGTAATAGAGAATACTGTATTGTCTGATTAATAATACTGTGAGGAAAGCTTAGAACAATAGGTTGAATGATGAAAATGTTTAGCCACATGAAGGTCATGGATTAATGATACAGTAATAGAGAATACTGTATTGTCTGATTAATAATACTGTGAGGAAAGCTTAGAACAATAGGTTGAATGATGAAAATGTTTAGCCACATGAAGGTCATGGATTAATGATACAGTAATAGAGAATACTGTATTGTCTGATTAATAATACTGTGAGGAAAGCTTAGAACAATAGGTTGAATGATGAAAATGTTTAGCCACATGAAGGTCATGGATTAATGATACAGTAATAGAGAATACTGTATTGTCTGATTAATAATACTGTGAGGAAAGCTTAGAACAATAGGTTGAATGATGAAAATGTTTAGCCACATGAAGGTCATGGATTAATGATACAGTAATATAATACTGCATTGTCTGGTTAATAATACTGTGAGGAAAGCTTAGAACAATAGGTTGAATGAAGAAAATGTTTAGCCACATGAAGGTCATGGATTAATGATACAGTAATAGAGAATACTGTATTGTTCAGATTAATAATACTGTGAGGAAAGCTTAGAACAATAGGTTGAATGATGAAATAAGTTTAGCCACATGAAGGACATGGATTAATGATACAGTAATAGAGAATACTGTATTGTCTGATTAATAATACTGTGAGGAAAGCTTAGAACAATAGGTTGAATGATGAAAATGTTTAGCCACATGAAGGTCATGGATTAATGATACAGTAATAGAGAATACTGTATTGTCTGATTAATAATACTGTGAGGAAAGCTTAGAACAATAGGTTGAATGATGAAAATGTTTAGCCACATGAAGGTCATGGATTAATGATACAGTAATAGAGAATACTGTATTGTCTGATTAATAATACTGTGAGGAAAGCTTAGAACAATAGGTTGAATGATGAAAATGTTTAGCCACATGAAGGACATGGATTAATGATACAGTAATAGAGAATACTGTATTGTCTGATTAATAATACTGTGAGGAAAGCTTAGAACAATAGGTTGAAGACAAAATGTTTAGCCACATGAAGGTCATAGATTAATGATACAGAGTAATAGAGAATACTGTATTGTCTGATTAATAATACTGTGAGGAAAGCTTAGAACAATAGGTTGAATGATGAAAATGTTTAGCCACATGTATGTCATGGATTAATGATATAGTAATAGAGAATACTGTATTGTCTGATTAATAATACTGTGAGGAAAGCTTAGAACAATAGGTTGAATGATGAAAATGTTTATTGCCATGAAGGTCATGGATTAATGATACAGTAATAGAGAATACTGTATTGTCTGATTAATAATACTGTGAGGAAAGCGTAAAACAATAGGTTGAATGATGAAAATGTTTAGCCACATGAAGGACATGTGGATTAATGATACAGTAATAGAGAATACTGTATTGTCTGATTAATAATACTGTGACGAAAGCTTAGAACAATAGGTTTAATGATGAAAATGTTTAGCCACATGAAGGTCAGTGGATTAATGATACAGTAATAGAGAATACTGTATTGTCTGATTAATAATACTGTGAGGAAAGTTTGTAAATTAACAGGTTGAATGATGAAAATGTTTAGCCACATGAAGGTCATGGATTAATGATACAGTAATAGAGAATACTGTATTGTCTGATTAATAATACTGTAGAAAGCTTAGAACAATAGGTTGAATGATGAAAATGTTTAGCTACACATGAAGGTCATGATTTAATGATACAGTAATAGAGAATACTGCATTGTCTGATTAATAATACTGTGAGGAAAGCTTAGAACAATAGGTTGAATGATGAAAATGTTTAGCCACATGAAGGTCATGGATTAATGATACAGTAATAGAAAATACTGTATTGTTCCATTAATATCACTGAGGAAAGCTTAGAACAATAGGTTGAATGATGAAAATGTTTAGCCACATGAAGGTCATGGATTAATGATAC
The DNA here is from genome assembly GCA_037127315.1 of Ascarosepion bandense. NCBI lineage: Eukaryota > Metazoa > Mollusca > Cephalopoda > Sepiida > Sepiidae > Ascarosepion > Ascarosepion bandense. The sequence goes on along the minus strand of JBBBDQ010018724.1, from coordinate 19,349 downwards.
AGTAATAGAGAATACTGTATTGTCTGATTAATAATACTGTGAGGAAAGCTTAGAACAATAGGTTGAATGATGAAAATGTTTAGCCACATGAAGGTCATGGATTAATGATACAGTAATAGAGAATACTGTATTGTCTGACATTATCAAGAGTATGCCAGAAACAATAGGTATTAAATGAAGAAAAATGTTTATCACATGAAGTACTGTTGAGATTAATGATGCAGAAAAATAAATAATGGTATTGTTGATTAATAATAATGTGAGAAAGTTTAGAACAATAGGTTAAATGATGAAAATGTTACGCTATTAATAGATTAATGATACAGGTACAGAGAATACTGTATTGTCTGATTAATAATACTGTGAGGAAAGCGTAGAACAACAGGTTGAATGATGAAAATGTTTAGCCACATGAAGGTCATGGATTAATGATACACAGTAATAGAGAATACTGTATTGTCTGATTAATAATACTGAGAAAGCTTAGAACAATAGGTTGAATGATGAAAATGTTTAGCCACATGAAGGTCATGGATTAATGATACAGTAATAGAGAATACTGTATTGTCTGATTAATAATACTCGTGAGGAAAGCTTAGAACAATAGGTTGAATGATGAAAAATGTTTAGCCACATGAAGGACATAGATTAATGATGGTAATAGAGAAGCATACATTGTCTAGATTAATAATACTGTGAGGAAAGCTTAGAACAATAGGTTGAATGATGAAAATGTTTAGCCACATGAAGGACATGGATTAATGATACAGTAATAGAGAATACTGTATTGTTCGATTAATAATGGAGGAAAATAGAACAATAGGTTGAATGATGAAAATGTTTAGCCACATGAAGGACATGGATTAATGATACAGTAATAGAGAATACTGTATTGTCTGATTAATAATACTGTGAGGAAAGCTTAGAACAATAGGTTGAATGATGAAAATGTTTAGCCACATGAAGGTCATGGATTAATGATACAGTAATAGAGAATACTGTATTGTTCGATTAATAATACTGTGAGGAAAGTAGAACAATAGGTTGAATGATGAAAATGTTTAGCCACATGAAGGACATAGATTAATGATACAGTAATAGAGAATACTGTATTGTCTGATTAATAATACTGTGAGGAAAGCTTAGAACAATAGGTTGAATGGATGGAAATGTTTAGCCACATGAAGGACATGGATTAATGATACAGTAATAGAGAATACTGTATTGTCTGATTAATAATACTGTGAGGAAAGCTTAGAACAATAGGTTGAATGATGAAATGTTTAGCCACATGAAGGATATGGATTAATGATACAGTAATAGAGAATACTGTATTGTCTGATTAATAATACTGTGAGGAAGCTTAGAACAATAGGTTGAATGAAGAAAATGTTTAGCCACATGAAGGACATGGATTAATGATACAGTAATAGAGAATACTGTATTGTCTGATTAATAATACTGTGAGGAAAGCTTAGAACAATAGGTTGAATGATGAAAATGTTTAGCCACATGAAGGACATGGATTAATGATACAGTAATAGAGAATACTGTATTGTCTGATTAATAATACTGTGAGGAAAGCTTAGAACAATAGGTTGAATGAAGAAAATGTTTAGCCACATGAAGGACATGGATTAATGATACAGTAATAGAGAATACTGTATTGTCTGATTAATAATACTGTGAGGAAAGCTTAGAACAATAGGTTGAATGATGAAAATGTTTAGCCACATGAAGGACATGGATTAATGATACAGTAATAGAGAATACTGTATTGTCTGATTAATAATACTGTGTAGAAAGCTTAGAACAATAGGTTGAAATGATGAAAATGTTTAGCCACATGAAGGACATGGATTAATGATACAGTAATAGAGAAATACTGTATTGTCTGATTAATAATACTGTGAGGAAAAGCTAGAACAATAGGTTGAATGATGAAAAAATGCTTAGCCACATGAAGGACATGGATTAATGATACAGTAATAGAGAATACTGTATTGTCTGATTAATAATACTGTGAGGAAAGCTTAGAACAATAGGTTGAATGAAGAAAATGTTTAGCCACATGAAGGACATGGATTAATGATACAGTAATAGAGAATACTGTATTGTCTGATTAATAATACTGTGAGGAAAGCTTAGAACAATAGGTTGAATGATGAAAATGTTTAGCCACATGAAGGTCATGGATTAATGATACAAGGCACAGAGAATACTGTATTGTCTGATTAATAATACTGTGAGGAAAGCTTAGAACAATAGGTTGAATGATGAAAATGTTTAGCCACATGAAGGACATGGATTAATGATACAGTAATAGAGAATACTGTATTGTCTGATTAATAATACTGTGAGGAAAGCTAGAACAATAGGTTGAATGATGAAAATGTTTAGCCACATGAAGGTCATGGATTAATGATACAGTAATAGAGAATACTGTATTGTCTGATTAATAATGTAGGAAAGCTTAGAACAATAGGTTGAATGATGAAAATGTTTAGCCACATGAAGGACATGGATTAATGATACAGTAATAGAGAATACTGTATTGTCTGATTAATAATACTGTGAGGAAAGCTTAGAACAATAGGTTGAATGATGAAAATGTTTAGCCACATGAAGGTCATGGATTAATGATACAGTAATAGAGAATACTGTATTGTCTGATTAATAATAATGTGAGGAAAGCTTAGAACAATAGGTTGAATGATGAAAATGCTTAGCCACATGAAGGACATGGATTAATGATACAGTAATAGAGAAATACTGGTATTGTCTGATTAATAATACTGTGAGGAAAGCTTAGAACAATAGGTTGAATGATGAAAATGTTTAGCCACATGAAGGACATGGATTAATGATACAGTAATAGAGAATACTGTATTGTCTGATTAATAATACTGTGAGGAAAGCTTAGAACAATAGGTTGAATGATGAAAATGTTTAGCCACATGAAGGACATGGATTAATGATACAGTAATAGAGAATACTGTATTGTCTGGATTAATAATACTGTGAGGAAAGCTTAGAACAATAGGTTGAATGAAGAAAATGTTTAGCCACATGAAGGTCATGGATTAATGATACAGTAATAGAGAATACTGTATTGTCTGATTAATAATACTGTGAGGAAAGCTTAGAACAATAGGTTGAATGATGAAAATGTTTAGCCACATGAAGGTCATAGATTAATGATACAGTAATAGAGAATACTGTATTGTCTGATTAATAATACTGTGAGGAAAGCTTAGAACAATAGGTTGAATGATGAAAATGTTTAGCCACATGAAGGACATGGATTAATGATACAGCAATAGAGAATACTGTATTGTCTGATTAATAATACTGTGAGGAAAGCTTAGAACAATAGGTTGAAATGATGAAAATGTTTAGCCACATGAAGGACATGGATTAATGATACAGTAATAGAGAATACTGTATTGTCTGATTAATAATACTGTGAGGAAAGCTTAGAACAATAGGTTGAATGATGAAAATGTTTAGCCACATGAAGGTCATGTGGATTAATGATACAGTAATAGAGAATACTGTATTGTCTGATTAATAATACTGTGAGGAAAGCTTAGAACAATAGGTTGAATGATGAAAATGTTTAGCCACATGAAGGACATGGATTAATGATACAGTAATAGAGAATACTGTATTGTCTGATTAATAATACTGTGAGGAAAGCTTAGAACAATAGGTTGAATGATGAAAATGTTTAGCCACATGAAGGTCAGGATTAATGATACAGTAATAGAGAATACTGTATTGTCTGATTGAAGGCTACTGTGAGGAAAGCTTAGAACAATAGGTTGAATGATGAAATGTTTAGCCACATGAAGGACATGGATGAATGATACAGTAATAGAGAATACTGTATTGTCTGATTAATAATACTGTGAGGAAAGCTATAGAACAATAGGTTGAATGATGAAAATGTTTAGCCACATGAAGGACATGGATTAATGATACGGTAATAGAGAATACTGTATTGTCTGATTAATAATATCAGAGGCAAGCTTAGAACAATAGGTTGAATGATGAAATGTTTAGCCACATGAAGGACATGGATTAATGATACAGTAATAGAGAATACTGTATTGTCTGATTAATAATACTGTGAGGTGTTTAGAACAATAGGTTGAAATTGATGAAAATGTTTAGCCACATGAAGGATATGACAATGATACAGTAATAGAGAATACTGTATTGTCTGATTAATAATACTGTGAGGAAAGCCAACAATAGGTTGAATGATGAAAATGTTTAGCCACATGAAGGTCATGGATTAATGATACAGTAATAGAGAATACTGTATTGTCTGATTAATAATACTGAGGAAAGCTGAACAATAGGTTGAATGATGAAAATGTTTAGCCACATGAAGGTCATGGATTAATGATACAGTAATAGAGAATACTGTATTGTCTGATTAATAATACTGTGAGGAAAGCTTAGAACAATAGGTTGAATGATGAAAATGTTTAGCCACATGAAGGACATGGATTAATGATACAGTAATAGAGAATACTGTATTGTCTGATTAATAATACTGTGAGGAAAGCTTAGAACAATAGGCTGAATGATGAAAATGTTTAGCCACATGAAGGACATGGATTAATGATACAGTAATAGAGAATACTGTATTGTCTGATTAATAATACTGTGAGGAAAGCTTAGAACAATAGGTTGAATGATGAAAATGTTTAGCCACATGAAGGTCATGGATTAATGATACAGTAATAGAGAATACTGTATTGTCTGATTAATAATACTGTGAGGAAAGCTTAGAACAATAGGTTGAATGATGAAAATGTTTAGCCACATGAAGGTCATGGATTAATGATACAGTATAGAGAATACTGTATTGTCTGATTAATAAGAATACTGTGAGGAAAGCTTAGAACAATAGGTTGAATGATGAAAATGTTTAGCCACATGAAGGTCATGGATTAATGATACAGTAATAGAGAATACTGTATTGTCTGATTAATAATACTGTGAGGAAAGTTTAGAACAATAGGTTGAATGATGAAAATGTTTAGCCACATGAAGGACATGGATTAATGATACAGTAATAGAGAATACTGTATTGTCTGATTAATAATACTGTGAGGAAAGCTTAGAACAATAGGTTGAATGATGAAAATGTTTAGCCACATGAAGGACATGGATTAATGATACAGTAATAGAGAAGTCTACTGTATTGTCTGATTAATAATACTGTAGAGAAAGCTTAGAACAATAGGTTGAATGATGAAAAATGTTTAGCCACATGAAGGTCATGGATTAATGATACAGTAATAGAGAATAATACTGTATTGTCTGATTAATAATAATGAGGAAAGCTTAGAACAATAGGTTGAATGATGAAAATGTTTAGCCACATGAAGGACATGGATTAATGATACAGTAATAGAGAATACTGTATTGTCTGATTAATAATACTGTGAGGAAAGCTTAGAACAATAGGTTGAATTATTGAAAATGTTTAGCCACATGAAGGTCATGGATTAATGATACAGTAATAGAGAATACTGTATTGTCTGATTAATAATACTGTGAGGAAAGCTTAGAACAATAGGTTGAATGGATGAAAATGTTTAGCCACATGAAGGACATGTTGATTAATGATACAGTAATAGAGAATACTGTATTGTCTGATTACTAATACTGTGAGGAAAGCTTAGAACAATAGGTTGAATGATGAAAATGTTTAGCCACATGAAGGACATGGATTAATGATACAGTAATAGAGAATACTGTATTGTCTGATTAATAATACTGTGAGGAAAGCTTAGAACAATAGGTTGAATGATGAAAATGTTTAGCCACATGAAGGTCATAGATTAATGATACAGTACAGAGAATACTGTATTGTCTGATTAATAATACCAGAGGAAAGCTTTCAGAACAATAGGTTGAATGATGAAAATGTTTAGCCACATGAAGGACATGGATTAATGATACAGTAATAGAGAATACTGTATTGTCTGATTAATAATACTGTGAGGAAAGCTTAGAACAATAGGTTGAATGATGAAAATGTTTAGCCACATGAAGGTCATGGATTAATGATACAGTAATAGAGAATACTGTATTGTCTGATTAATAATACTGTGAGGAAAGCTTAGAACAATAGGTTGAATGATGAAAATGTTTAGCCACATGAAGGTCATGGATTAATGATACAGTAATAGAGAATACTGTATTGTCTGATTAATAATACTGTGAGGAAAGCTTAGAACAATAGGTTGAATGATGAAAATGTTTAGCCACATGAAGGACATGGATTAATGATACAGTAATAGAGAATACTGTATTGTCTGATTAATAATACTGTGAGGAAAGCTTAGAACAATAGGTTGAATGATGAAAATGTTTAGCCACATGAAGGACATGGATTAATGATACAGTAATAGAGAATACTGTATTGTCTGATTAATAATACTGTGAGGAAAGCTTAGAACAATAGGTTGAATGATGAAAATGTTTTTAGCCACATGAAGGACATGGATTAATGATACAGTAATAGAGAACATTGTATTGTCTGATTAATAATACTGTGAGGAAAGCTTAGAACAATAGGTTGAATGATGAAAATGTTTAGCCACATGAAGGACATGGATTAATGATACAGTAATAGAGAATACTGTATTGTCTGATTAATAATACTGTGAGGAAAGCTAGAACAATAGGTTGAATGATGAAAATGTTTAGCCACATGAAGGTCATGGATTAATGATACAGTAATAGAGAATACTGCATTGTCTGATTAATAATACTGTGATGAAAGCTTAGAACAATAGGTTGAAATGATGAAAATGTTTAGCTACATGAAGGTCATGGATTAATGATACAGTAATAGAGAATACTGTATTGTCTGATTAATAATACTGTGAGGAAAGCTTAGAACAATAGGTTGAATGATGAAAATGTTTAGCCACATGTAGTGTTCTGGTGGATTAATGATACAGTAATAGAGAATACTGTATTGTCTGATTAATAATACTGTGAGGAAAGCTTAGAACAATATGAAAGGTTGAATGATGAAAATGTTTAGCCACATGAAGGTCATGGATTAATGATACAGTAATAGAGAATACTGTATTGTCTGATTAATAATACTGTGAGGAAAGCTTAGAACAATAGGTTGAATGATGAAAATGTTTAGCCACATGAAGGACATGGATTAATGATACAGTAATAGAGAATACTGTATTGTCTGATTAATAATACTGTGAGAAAGCTTAGAACAATAGGTTGAATGATGAAAATGTTTACTGCTACGAAGGTTGCTATGGATTAATGATACAGTAATAGAGAATACTGTATTGTCTGATTAATAATAAGCTCAAAGGGGAGGAAAGCTTAGAACAATAGGTTGAATGATGAAAATGTTTAGCCACATGAAGTCATGGATTAATGATACAGTAATAGAGAATACTGTATTATCTGATTAATAATACTGTGAGGAAAGCTTAGAACAATAGGTTGAATGATGAAAATGTTTAGCCACATGAAGGTCATGGATTAATGATACAGTAATAGAGAATACTGTATTGTCTGATTAATAATACTGTGAGGAAAGCTAGAACAATAGGTTGAATGATGAAAATGTTTAGCCACATGAAGGTCATGGATTAATGATACAGTAATAGAGAATACTGTATTGTCTGATTAATAATACTGTGAGGAAAGCTTAGAACAATAGGTTGAATGATGAAAATGTTTACTGCCATGAAGACATGGATTGTCGATACAGTAATAGAGAATACTATCTGATTAATAATACTGTAGGAAAGCTTAGAACAATAGGTTGAATGATGAAAATGTTTAGCCACATGAAGGACATGGATTAATGATACAGTAATAGAGAATACTGTATTGTCTGATTAATAATACTGTGAGGAAAGCTAGGAACAATAGGTTGAATGATGAAAATGTTTAGCCACATGAAGGTCATGGATTAATGATACAGTAATAGAGAATACTGTATTGTCTGATTAATAATACTGTGAGGAAAGCTTAGAACAATAGGTTGAATGATGAAATTGCTGGCCACATAGCATATAGATTAATGATACAGTAATAGAGAATACTGTATTGTCTGGATTAATAATACTGTGAGGAAAGCTTAGAACAATAGGTTGAATGATGAAAATGTTTAGCCACATGAAGGACATGGATTAATGATACAGTAATAGAGAATACTGCTGGGTATTGTCTGATTAATAATACTGTGAGGAAAGCTTAGAACAATAGGTTGAATGATGAAAATGTTTAGCCACATGAAGGACATGGATTAATGATACAGTAATAGAGAATACTGTATTGTCTGATTAATAATACTGCAGGAAAGCTTAGAACAATAGGTTGAATGATGAAAATGTTTAGCCACATAATGGACATGGATTAATGATACAGTAATAGAGAATACTGTATTGTCTGATTAATAATACTGTGAGGAAAGCTTAGAACAATAGGTTGAATGATGAAAATGTTTAGCCACATGAAGGACATGGATTAATGATACAGTAATAGAGAATACTGTATTGTCTGATTAATAATACTGTGAGGAAAGCTTAGAACAATAGGTTGAATGATGAAAATGTTTAGCCACATGAAGGACATGGATTAATGATACAGTAATAGAGAATACTGTATTGTCTGATTAATAATACTGTGAGGAAAGCTTAGAACAATAGGTTGAATGATGAAAATGTTTAGCCACATGAAGGACATGGATTAATGATACAGTAATAGAGAATACTGTATTGTCTGATTAATAATACTGTGAGGAAAGCTTAGAACAATAGGTTGAATGATGAAAAATGTTTAGCCACATGAAGGTCATGGATTAATGATACAGTACAGAATACTGTATTGTCTGATTAATAATACTGTGAGGAAAGCTTAGAACAATAGGTTGAATGATGAAATGTTTAGCCACATGAAGGACATGGATTAATGATACAGTAATAGAGAATACTGTATTGTCTGATTAATAATACTGTGAGGAAAGCTTAGAAATCAATAGGTTGAATGATGAAAATGTTTAGCCACATGAAGTTGTCATAGATTAATGATACAGTAATAGAGAATACTGTATTGTCTGATTAATAATACTGTGAGGAAAGCTTAGAACAATAGGTTGAATGATGAAAATGTTTAGCCACATGAAGGTCATGGATTAATGATACAGTAATAGAGAATACTGTACTGTCTGATTAATAATACTGTGAGGAAAGCTTAGAACAATAGGTTGAATGATGAAAATGTTTAGCCACATGAAGGTCATGGATTAATGATACAGTAATAGAGAATACTGTATTGTCTGATTAATAATACTGTGAGGAAAGCTAGAACAATAGGTTTAAATGATGAAAATGTTTAGCCACATGAAGGTCATGGATTAATGATACAGTAATAGAGAATACTGTATTGTCTGATTAATAATACTGTGAGGAAAGCTTAGAACAATAGGTTGAATGACGAAAATGTTTAGCCACATGAAGGTCATGGATTAATGATACAGTGTAGAGAATACTGTATTGTCTGATTAATAATACTGTGAGGAAAGCTTAGAACAACAGGTTGAATGATGAAAATGTTTAGCCACATGAAGGTCATGGATTAATGATACAGTAATAGAGAATAATGCATGTCTGATTAATAATACTGTGAGGAAAGCTAGAACAATAGGTTGAATGATGAAAATGTTTAGCCACATGAAGGTCATGGATTAATGACAAGGCATAGAGAATACTGTATTGTCTGATTAATAATACTGTGAGGAAAGCTTAGAACAATAGGTTGAATGATGAAAATGTTTAGCCACATGAAGGTCATGGATTAACATACAGTAATAGAGAATACTGTATTGTCTGATTAATAATACTGTGAGGAAACTTAGAACAATAGGTTGAATGATGAAAATGTTTAGCCACATGAAGGACATGGATTAATGATACAGTAATAGAGAATACTGTATTGTCTGATTAATAATGTGAGGAAAGCTTAAAACAATAGGTTGAATGATGAAAATGTTTAGCCACATGAAGGTCATGGATTAATGATACAGTAATAGAGAATACTGTATTGTCTGATTAATAATACTGTGAGGAAAGCTTAGAACAATAGGTTGAATGATGAAAATGTTTAGCCACATGAAGGTCATGTATCAATGATACAGTATTAGAGAAATACTGTATTGTCTGATTAATAATACTGTGAGGAAAGCTAGAACAATAGGTTGAATGATGAAAAAATGTTTAGCCACATGAAGGTCATGGATTAATGATACAGTAATAGAGAATACTGTATTGTCTGATTAATAATACTGTGAGGAAAGCTAGAACAATAGGTTGAATGATGAAAATGTTTAGCCACATGAAGGACATGGATTAATGATACAGTAATAGAGAATACTGTATTGTCTGATTAATAATACTGTGAGGAAAGCTTTAGAACAATAGGTTGAATGATGAAAATGTTTAGCCACATGAAGGTCATGGATTAATGATACAGTAATAGAGAATACTGTATTGTCTGATTAATAATACTGTGAGGAAAGCTTAGAACAATAGGTTGAATGATGAAAATGTTTAGCCACATGAAGGACATGGATTAATGATACAGTAATAGAGAATACTGTATTGTCTGATTAATAATACTGTGAGGAAAGCTTAGAACAATAGGTTGAATGATGAAAATGTTTAGCCACATGAAGGTCATAGATTAATGATACAGTAATAGAGAATACTGTATTGTCTGATTAATAATACTGTGAGGAAAGCTTAGAACAATAGGTTGAATGATGAAAATGTTTAGCCACATGAAGGACATGGATTAATGATACAGTAATAGAGAATACTGTATTGTCTGATTAATAATACTGTGAGGAAAGCTTAGAACAATAGGTTGAATGATGAAAATGTTTAGCCACATGAAGGTCATGTGGATTAATGATACAGTAATAGAGAATACTGTATTGTCTGATTATGAATACTGTGAGGAAAGCTTAGAACAATAGGTTGAATGATGAAATAAGTTTAGCCACATGAAGGTCATGGATTAATGATACAGTAATAGAGAATACTGTATTGTCTGATTAATAATACTGTGAGGAAAGCTTAGAACAATAGGTTGAATGATGAAAATGTTTAGCCACATGAAGGACATGGATTAATGATACAGTAATAGAGAATACTGTATTGTCTGATTAATAATACTGTGAGGAAAGCTAGAACAATAGGTTGAATGATGAAAATGTTTAGCCACATGAAGGTCATGGATCAAATGATACAGTAATAGAGAATACTGTATTGTCTGATTAATAATACTGTGAGGAAAGCTTAGAACAATAGGTTGAATGATGAAAATGTTTAGCCACATGAAGGACATGGATTAATGATACAGTAATAGAGAATACTGTATTGTCTGATTAATAATACTGTGAGGAAAGCTTAAAACAATAGGTTGAATGATGAAAAATGTTTAGCCACATGAAGGTCATGGATTAATGATACAGTAATAGAGAATACTGTATTGTCTGATTAATAATACTGTGAGGAAAGCTTAGAACAATACTAGGTTGAATGATGAAAATGTTTAGCCACATGAAGGACATGGATTAATGATACAGTAATAGAGAATACTGTATTGTCTGATTAATAATACTGTGAGGAAAGCTTAGAACAATAGGTTGAATGATGAAAATGTTTAGCCACATGAAGGATATATCAATGATACAGTAATAGAGAATACTGTATTGTCTGATTAATAATACTGTGAGGAAAGCTTAGAACAATAGGTTGAATGATGAAATGTTTAGCCACATGAAGGTCATGGATTAATGATACAGTAATAGAGAATACTGTATTGTCTGATTAATAATACTGTGAGGAAAGCTTAGAACAATAGGTTGAATGATGAAAAATGTTTAGCCACATGAAGGACATGGATTAATGATACAGTAATAGAGAATACTGTGTATTGTCTGATTAATAATACTGTGAGGAAAGCTTATATCAATAGGTTGAATGATGAAAAGTAGGCCACATGAAGGTCATGGATTAATGATACAGTAATAGAGAATACTGTATTGTCTGATTAATAATACTGTGAGGAAAGCTAGAACAATAGGTTGAATGATGAAAATGTTTAGCCACATGAAGGACATGGATTAATGATACAGTAATAGAGAATACTGTATTGTCTGATTAATAATACTGTGAGGAAAAGCTTAAAACAATAGGTTGAATGATGAAAATGTTTAGCCACATGAAGGTCATGGATTAATGATACAGTAATAGAGAATACTGTATTGTCTGATTAATAATACTGTGAGGAAAGCTTAAACAATAGGCTGAATGATGAAAATGTTTAGCCACATGAAGGTCATGGATTAATGATACAGCAATAGAGAATACTGTATTGTTCATTTAATAATACTGTGAGGAAAGCTTAGAACAATAGGTTGAATGATGAAAATGTTTAGCCACATGAAGGTCATGGATTAATGATACAGTAATAGAGAATACTGTATTGTCTGATTAATAATACTGTGAGGAAAGCTTAGAACAATAGGTTGAAAATGATGAAAATGTTTAGCCACATGAAGGACATGGATTAATGATGCAGTAATAGAGAATACTGTATTGTCTGATTAATAATACTGTGAGGAAAGCTTAGAACAATAGGTTGAATGATGAAAATGTTTAGCCACATGAAGGTCATGGATTAATGATACAGTAATAGAGAATACTGTATTGTTCGATTAATAATAACAGAGGAAAAGCTGAACAATAGGTTGAATGATGGAAATGTTTAGCCACATGAAGGACATGGATTAATGATACAGTAATAGAGAATACTGTATTGTTCAATAATAATACTGTGAGGAAAGCTGTTTAAGAAGTTGAATGATGAAAATGTTTAGCCACATGAAGGTCATGGATTAATGATACAGTAATAGAGAATACTGTATTGTCTGATTAATAATACTGTAGGAAAGCTAGAACAATAGGTTGAATGATGAAAATGTTTAGCCACATGAAGGACATGGATTAATGATACAGTAATAGAGAATACTGTATTGTCTGATTAATAATACTGTGAGGAAAGCTTAGAACAATAGGTTGGAATGATGAAAATGTTTAGCCACATGAAGGATATGATTAATGATACAGTAATAGAGAATACTGTATTGTCTGATTAATAATACTGTGAGGAAAGCTTAGAACAATAGGTTGAATGATGAAAATGTTTAGCCACATGAAGGTCATGGATTAATGATACAGTAATAGAGAATACTGTATTGTCTGATTAATAATACTGTGAGGAAAGCTTAGAACAATAGGTTGAATGATGAAAAATGTTTAGCCACATGAAGGACATGGATTAATGATACAGTAATAGAGAATACTGTATTGTCTGATTAATAATAATGGGAGGAAAGCTTAGAACAATAGGTTGAATGATGAAAATGTTTAGCCACATGAAGGTCATGGATTAATGATACAGAATAGAGAATACTGTATTGTCTGATTAATAATACTGTGAGGAAAGCTTAGAACAATAGGTTGAATGATGAAAATGTTTAGCCACATGAAGGTCATGGATTAATGATACAGTAATAGAGAATACTGTATTGTCTGATTAATAATACTGTGAGGAAAGCTTAGAACAATAGGTTGAATGATGAAAATGTTTAGCCACATGAAGGTCAAGTGATTAATGATACAGTAATAGAGAATACTGTATTGTCTGGATTAATAATACTGTGAGGAAAGCTTAGAACAATAGGTTGAATGATGAAAATGTTTAGCCACATGAAGGTCATGGATTAATGATACAGTAATAGAGAATACTGTATTGTCTGATTAATAATACTGTGAGGAAAGCTTAGAACAATAGGTTGAATGATGAAAATGTTTAGCCACATGAAGGACATGGATTAATGATACAGTAATAGAGAATACTGTATTGTCTGATTAATAATACTGTGAGGAAAGCTTAGAACAATAGGTTGAATGATGAAAATACACACATGTGAAGGTCATGGATTAATGATACAGTAATAGAGAATACTGTATTGTCTGATTAATAATACTGTGAGGAAAGCTTAGAACAATAGGTTGAATGATGAAAATGTTTAGCCACATGAAGGTCATGGATTAATGATACAGTAATAGAGAATACTGTATTGTCTGATTAATAATAATGAGGAAAGCTTAGAACAATAGGTTGAATGATGAAAATGTTTAGCCACATGAAGGTCATGGATTAATGATACAGTAATAGAGAATACTGTATTGTCTGATTAATAATACTGTGAGGAAAGCTTAGAACAATAGGTTGAATGATGAAAATGTTTAGCCACATGAAGGTCATGGATTAATGATACAGTAATAGAGAATACTGTATTGTCTGATTAATAATACTGTGAGGAAAGTTTAGAACAATAGGTTGAATGATGAAAATGTTTAGCCACATGAAGGTCATGGATTAATGATACAGTAATAGAGAATACTGTATTGTCTGATTAATAATACTGTGAGAAAGCTTAGAACAATAGGTTGAATGATGAAAATGTTTAGCCATATGAAGGACATGGATTAATGATACAGTAATAGAGAATACTGTATTGTCTGATTAATAATACTGGTGAGGAAAGCTTAGAACAATAGGTTGAATGATGAAAATGTTTAGCCACATGAAGGTCATGGATTAATGATACAGTAATATAGAGAACACTGTATTGTCTGATTAATAATACTGTGAGGAAAGCTAGAACAATAGGTTGAATGATGAAAATGTTTAGCCACATGAAGGTCATGGATTAATGATACAGTAAGCATAGAGAATACTGTATTGTCTGATGACAATACTGTGAGGAAAGCTTAGAACAATAGGTTGAATGATGAAAATGTTTGTACACATGAAGGTCATGGATTAATGATACAGTAATAGAGAATACTGTATTGTCTGATTAATAATACTGTGAGGAAAGCTAGAACAATAGGTTGAATGATGAAAAATGTTTAGCCACATGAAGGACATGGATTAATGATACAGTAATAGAGAATACTGTATTGTCTGATTAATAATACTGTGAGGAAAGCTTAGAACAATAGGTTGAATGATGAAAATGTTTAGCCACATGAAGGTCATGGGATTAATGATGGCATAGAGAATACTGTATTGTCTGATTAATAATACTGTGAGGAAAGCTTAGAACAATAGGTTGAATGATGAAAATGTTTAGCCACATGAAGGACATGGATTAATGATACAGTAATAGAGAATACTGTATTGTCTGATTAATAATACTGTGAGGAAAGCTTAGAACAATAGGTTGAATGATGAAAATGTTTAGCCACATGAAGGTCATGGATTAATGATACAGTAATAGAGAATACTGTATTGTCTGATTAATAATACTGTGAGGAAAGCTTAGAACAATAGGTTGAATGATGAAAATGTTTAGCCACATGAAGGACATGGATTAATGATACAGTAATAGAGAATACTGTATTGTCTGATTAATAATACTGTGAGGAAAGCTTAGAACAATAGGCTGAATGATGAAAATGTTTAGCCACATGAAGGTCATGGATTAATGATAGTAATAGAGAATACTGTATTGTCTGATTAATAATACTGTGAGGAAAGCTTAGAACAATAGGTTGAATGATGAAAATGTTTAGCCACATGAAGGACATGGATTAATGATACAGTAATAGAGAATACTGTATTGTCTGATTAATAATACTGTGAGGAAAGCTTAGAACAATAGGTTGAATGATGAAAATGTTTAGCCACATGAAGGACATGGATTAATGATACAGTAATAGAGAATACTGTATTGTCTGATTAATAATACTGTGAGGAAAGTTTAGAACAATAGGTTGAATGATGAAAATGTTTAGCCACATGAAGGTCATGGATTAATGATACAGTAATAGAGAATACTGTATTGTCTGATTAATAATACTGTGAGGAAAGCTTAGAACAATAGGTTGAATGATGAAATGTTTAGCCACATGAAGGACATGGATTAATGATACAGTAATAGAGAATACTGTATTGTCTGATTAATAATACTGTGAGGAAAGCTTAGAACAATAGGTTGAATGATGAAAATGTTTAGCCACATGAAGGTCATGGATTAATGATACAGTAATATGAGAATACTGTATTGTCTGATTAATAATACTGTGAGGAAAGCTTAGAACAATAGGTTGAATGATGAAATGTTTAGCCACATGAAGGACATGGATTAATGATACAGTAATAGAGAATACTGTATTGTCTGATTAATAATACTGTGAGGAAAGCTTAGAACAATAGGTTGAATGATGAAAATGTTTAGCCACATGAAGGACATGATTAATGATACAGTAATAGAGAATACTGTATTGTCTGATTAATAATACTGAGTGAAAGCTTAGAACAATAGGTTGAATGATGAAAATGTTTAGCCACATGAAGGTCATGGATTAATGATACAGTAATAGAGAATACTGTATTGTCTGATTAATAATACTGTGGAGGAAAGCTTAGAACAATAGGTTGAATGATGAAAATGTTTAGCCACATGAAGGTCATGGATTAATGATACAGTAATAGAGAATACTGTATTGTCTGATTAATAATACTGTGAGGAAAGCTTAGAACAATAGGTTGAATGATGAAAATGTTTAGCCACATGAAGGTCATGGATTAATGATACAGTAATAGAGAATACTGTATTGTCTGATTAATAATACTGTGAGGAAAAGCTTAGAACAATAGGTTGAATGATGAAAATGTTTAGCCACATGAAGGTCATGGATTAATGATACAGTAATAGAATACTGTATTGTCTGATTAATAATACTGTGAGAAAGCTGAACAATAGGTTGAATGATGAAAATGTTTAGCCACATGAAGGACATGGATTAATGATACAGTAATAGAGAATACTGTATTGTCTGATTAATAATACTGTGAGGAGCTTAGAACAATAGGTTGAATGATGAAAATGTTTAGCCACATGAAGGACATGGATTAATGATACAGTAATAGAGAATACTGTATTGTCTGATTAATAATACTGTGAGGAAAGCTTAGAACAATAGGTTGAATGATGAAAATGTTTAGCCACATGAAGGTCATGGATTAATGATACAGTAATAGAGAATACCAGCTGTCTGATTAATAATACTGTGAGGAAAGCTTAGAACAATAGGTTGAATGATGAAATGTTTAGCCACATGAAGGTCATGGATTAATGATACAGTAATAGAGAATACTGTATTGTCTGATTAATACTGATTGTGAGGAAAGCTTAGAACAATAGGTTGAATGATGAAAATGTTTAGCCACATGAAGGTCAGGATTAATGACACAGTAATAGAGAATACTGTATTGTCTGATTAATAATACTGTGAGGAAAGCTTAGAACAATAGGTTGAATGATGAAAATGTTTAGCCACATGAAGGACATGGATTAATGATACAGTAATAGAGAATACTGTATTATGTCTGATTAATAATACTGTGAGGAAAGCCTAGGAACAATAGGCTGAATGATGAAAATGTTTAGCCACATGAAGGACATGGATTAATGATACAGTAATAGAGAATACTGTATTGTCTGATTAATAATACTGTGAGGAAGTTTAGAACAATAGGTTGAATGATGAAAATGTTTAGCCACATGAAGGACATGGATTAATGATACAGTAATAGAGAATACTGTATTGTCTGATTAATAATACTGTGAGGAAAGCTTAGAACAATAGGTTGAATGATGAAAATGTTTAGCCACATGAAGGACATGGATTAATGATACACACAGAATACTGTATTGTCTGATTAATAATACTGTGAGGAAAGCTTAGAACAATAGGTTGAATGAAGAAAATGTTTAGCCACATGAAGGGACATGGATTAATGATACAGTAATAGAGAATACTGTATTGTCTTGATTAATAATACTGTGAGGAAAGCTTAGAACAATAGGTTGAATGATGAAAATGTTTAGCCACATGAAGGACATGGATTAATGATACAGTAGTAGAGAATACTGTAATATCTGATTAATAATGGTAGAGAAAGCTTTGTAATTAATAGGTTGAATGATGAAAATGTTTAGCCACATGAAGGACATGGATTAATGATACAGTAATAGAGAATACTGTATTGTCTGATTAATAATACTGTGAGGAAAGCTTAGAACAATAGGTTGAATGATGAAAACTATGTTTAGCCACACATGAAGGACATGGATTAATGATACAGTAATAGAGAATACTGTATTGTCTGATTAATAGCTTTGTGAGGAAAGCTTAGAAATAATAGGAGGTTAAATGAAGAAATGTTTAGCCACATGAAGGACATGGATTAATGATACAGTAATAGAGAATACTGTATTGTCTGATTAATAATACTGTGAGGAAAGCTTAGAACAATAGGTTGAATGATGAAAATGTTTAGCCAAAATGAAGGACATGGATTAATGATACAGTAATAGAGAATACTGTATTGTCTGATTAATAATACTGTGAGGAAAGCTTAGAACAATAGGTTGAATGATGAAAATGTTTAGCCACATGAAGGACATGTGATTAATGATACAGCATAGGAGAATACCATTGTCTGGATTAATAATACTGTGAGGAAAGCTTAGAACAATAGGTTGAATGATGAAAATGTTTAGTCATGAAGGTCATGGATTAATGACAGTAATAGAGAATATCGTATTGTCTGATTAATAATACTGTGAGGAAAGCTTGTGGAACAATAGGTTGAAGATGAAAATGTTTAGCTATGATGAAGGGTCATGGATTAATGATACAGTAATAGAGAATACTGTATTGTCTGATTAATAATACTGTGCGGTGCTTTGTATCAACAGGTTGAATGATGAAAATGTTTAGCCACATGAAGGACATGGATTAATGATACAGTAATAGAGAATACTGTATTGTCTGATTAATAATACTGTGAGGAAAGCTTAGAACAATAGGCTGAATGATGAAAATGTTTAGCCACATGAAGGACATGGATTAATGACACAGTAATAGAGAATACTGTATTGTCTGATTAATAATACTGTGAGGAAAGCTTAGAACAATAGGTTGAATGATGAAAATGTTTAGCCACATGAAGGACATGGATTAATGATACAGTAATAGAGAATACTGTATTGTCTGATTAATAATACTGTGAGGAAAGCTTAGAACAATAAGTTGAATGATGAAAATGTTTAGCCACATGAAGGACATGGATTAATGATACAGTAATAGAGAATACCTGTATTATGTCTGATTAATAATACTGTGAGG
>JBBBDQ010018715.1:0-18168 GCA_037127315.1 Ascarosepion bandense | reverse complement strand
AACCTCAACCCACAAAGGACGTCGTCGTCTTGGGCGTCGTCCCCTCAGCAGATCCGCTTGATGGCGCCAAATCGTGACCTTCTTCAAAGGTCGTCTCCCTTTAGGGAGAGGCGCCATTTGTCTAACTGGACAGACGTCGCCTTCTCATATCCTCGCACAGCTCTTCCACCTTTCGCCGCGTCTCTTCCATAAATTCGTCAAAATTCCGCCACAATTTTGAGCATTTGGAATCGGATTCCATGGACAATTGTCCATGGATTGCCTCGTCCGCTCGTTCCTCATACGGACCAGATTTCGAAATCCCGGAGGTCCTCCTCCAGGGTGGGGCCGTTCAGCTTCTCCTTCGACGCCTTCCTCCTCACGTGGACAACGGCCGAGGGGGGCACTGGGGGGAGGTCACGTGATCAACGTAACACGCGTCACAGAAGCACACGTTGCACCGGTCGCAGAAGGCGTCCTTCTGTTTGCGGCAGTCGATGACTGTCCGACGTCATGACCCCACGGCACCCTCGACATGCCGCCCAGGTCACTGGTTTGGTGTTTGGGGTGGAATTTCTGGCAATTTTGGCAGAAGAGTTTCCGGCAATCATGGCAACTGGCCTGCAGATCCGGTGACGTCATCTTCCAAACATGAGTCACACCACAATTTGCTAGATTCCAGGCGCTGGCGCGTCACGTCTTCTCCAAAATGGTGAAAGTTTCAAATGTTCACGTGTCCCCACGGGGGCGTGCAAGTATTGGTGGGACATTCCACGTCGTCTTGTGTCGCTGCCTGGAATTGCTTATCCAGACATGTCCGACACAAAGAATGAAGACATGGCAATGTCTTGGAGAATAATCCCAAAAGTTGGTCGCAATTCGAACAAAAGGAATTTCTTTTCATCCATCGACGCCATCTTGAAATTTTCTTTTAAAAAATCTGAAAAGAAAAAAAAAATAAAGAAATTTTAAAAATTCCGAAAAATCAAAAATATCAATTAAAAAATAAATTGATTTCCCTAAAAAACAAATAAAAAAATTTTTCATATCACAAAAGAAGTTGAATAGGTGAGGAGAAAAGTGAATGAATATGAGAGAGAGTGAAGAGAGAGTGGTTAACAAGAAGGAGGGGTTCAGCAATTCGATAAGAAAGAAAGAAAGAAAGAAAGAGAAAGAAAAAGAAAGGATGAGAGATTAGTTACTAAGAGAGAAAGGAAGAAGGGAGGGGGTCCAGCAATTCTTAAAGAAAGAAAGAAAGAAAGAAAGAAAGAAAGGCTAAAAGCAGAAAGAGAGAGGATGAGAGAGTAGTTATTAATAGAGAAAGAGAGGGGCAGAGCAATTCGATAAACGGAAAGAAAGGGTAAAAGAAACAAAGAGAGGGGTAGAGTGGTTATGAAAGAAGAAAAGAAGAGAGAAAGAAGGCAGATATATATATGTGTGTGTTTGTGTGTGTGTGTGTGTTTGTGTGTTTGTGTGTGTGTGCGTGTGTGTGTCATATATGTACGATATAATGTACGAACAATCTTTCCTCTTTTTAATTCATAAACGGAAAGAAAGAAAGGGTAAATAAAACAAAGAGAGGAGAAGAGAGAGGGTTATTAAGAAAGAAAGAAAGAAAGAAAGAAAGAAAGAAAGAAAGGGTAAAAGAAAGAAAGAAATATGAATTTTATATTCTTTCGCCTGATTTCGTCTGCTTATTAAACCGGACAGACAGAAAAGTTGTCTGAAAGTAAAGAAAAGATTTTCTTTTTATAGACAGACCGTCCGATAGATTGATAGATAGACAGACTGATATAGAAATTGTTTATTTTGACATTTTTTACACAAAATTAAGGAAGAAAATTTTTCTGAAAGAAGAAATGTTTTTTTTCTTGATAGACAGACAGACAGACAGACAGACAGATAGATAGATAGATAGATAGATAGATAGATAGATAGATTAAGGAAGTATTATAAAACGAAAGAAAAATAATTAAAGAGGCGTGGTACTTTTTTTATTCTATATAATAAGGTCTTTCCTGATTTTACTGGCCTTGTGCCATAATATATCTTACGTGTCCGTCAAATAATTGGGGATGAATTTATCGTCTGCTTATTGGATGTTTTTTTTTTCAATAAAATTAAAAATTAGACAAACAGATAAATAAAAAGATCGATAGATACAAATTTAGGCCAAAAAGATGAATTTAATAAAAAGATGACCCCTAATTGTGATTTTGAATTTTTCCCTGAATTTAAAGCCAGACAAGTAAATCAAAATGAAGACAGACAGACAAATTAGGGCGTGGTTGTTTGTTTCCTGAAACTAGAGGAAATAATTCTGATTAATTGTCTTTTCTGTCGGGGATGAAATGATTGAAAAATAAGAAGGGAAAGAAGATTGGATGATTTGGAAATGGAGAAAAATTTTACTTACATTTGATTTGAATTTTTTCACTTTGGGTGAAAATTGGTTTTCGTCAAAATACGAGAGCGAATAAAAGTTGAAGCTTCGTCTTTGAATTATTTATTATACGGAAAGTATAAATTTGGCACAAGGCCTAAAAGGGGATTGGGGAGGGGGCTGGTCTTCATCTGTCCTAATGTTAACTTAACTAGCCTCTATCACTGACCCAAACATTCTTATAATATTTCTTTCACCAAAACGATCAGTCATACAACACTATCTTACACAAGCACCGCAATGCCACACTTTCTCTAAGAGACCCTACCTAAACTAATTATGTACAATTTTGTGGGCTGGGATGATAAAAAACAAATCCCCAATGTCTTTGATGTTTCAAATAATATTTACACAACTAAATAAAACTGACGTTAGTATGGGGTAAGCTCACAGTCTAAATGTGGCAGTGAAAGCGGTTAACTGGACGAAAATACCGCGGGATTATCAAGTAAACATGAATCATTTGTACAATCTACAATTACTCACACATCCACTACACATTTAGACACGATAACAATTACGAAATCGCACACTCGAAACGAAAAGGCATCCCGCAGATACCAGAGAACCGCCATCACTGTCACATAAATGGGGCGGGGCGGGGAATATTAACCAAAGATAAAAGGACAAAAAATAAAAGTGGGAGGGGCTATGACCATTCATACCCTAGCTAAGTTAAGATTTATTGTTCCAGAAACTAAAAGAAAAACGGCCCTAAACTAAACTAACACTGGGCTGGGCTGATCAAGTTTAAAGCAGGTGACCAATCTCCTCTAGCCTAGGTCACCTCCAAGTGAAAATCTAAACTAGCCCCTTTCACACTCACCAAACGCGAAGCAGTCACCCACCTTTCGCCAAATTTTAATGAAGAGCTGCCTCTCCGCCCTGATTTTGATTTTAAGCTGATGCTTAAAAAACAAAACCAGTTGAGAAGAGGAAAACTTCTCACCTTCATAAATTCCTTCTGTCGGGCAGCTCGTCCAACCACGACTCTCAATGCCGAGTAAACACAAGAACACACAGTGTTCATTCTTTTTCAACTGGGGCACAACATTGCTACAAACGGCACTGACTTCAAGGACAAAACCTTTCCACCCAAGAAGCGAACCATGTAGCCTTCAATTAACTCACACAACGGCCGTACGACCCTGCAGTGAAAGAAGATGTGGTCCAAAGACTCCACCCCAACACCACAGCGCACGCACTTTGGCGTAACTGCCAACGCCGCTGCGTGGAGCCTCTTGCCGACCCAGAGAGCCTTCCGCAACACCAGCCAGGTAAGCGATGCCTCGTCGTTATTGAGACACCTCCACCCGGGCGCCCAAGGCCAGAGAGAGCGAAACTCCTCATTCGGTCAAACCTAACCCTTCAAATCATCTATGCCCCATACTAACACACGATATAACGCCTTAGGAGACAACAGTCGGGTGTCGGAGAGGCCTTCTCGACCCGTGTGAAAACTCAGAGCACGACACTCGCGATAGAAGGAGCACTCGGCACGAGGATTGCGCAGGGCCTCCTCCCTCCCTCATGCACACTTCTCAAAGCTGGAAAGCTTTCTTAGCGTCTTCCTTCCAAAAGAGGCCGTTACCCTCGTCTTGTGCACACATTCGGTCTAAGAATTTCAGCCGCAGCGTATGTTGACGAATCTCAACGTTGGGCATCCCTAGACCGCCCTCAGCAGGATGGAGGCAACAGACCTCGCGACGCACGATAGGAGCTTTCTTGCGCCATAAGAAATGGAACAAGATTCTCACTAGTAAAACTAGTTCGGTGGACAGGAGGAAGAACCGAGAGCCGGCAAAGTAGGAGGGGGTAGATGTGCGAAGCACAAACTTCCGCCCTCCCCTTCAAGGAAAGATCTCCCGAGACCACAGACGAACTGCAGCCTCAGCCTTTTCTCGGACCTCCAACCAATTCATCTCCAACTGGAGGTCGGGGCCGAAAGACGCCGAGTATCTTAACAGGCCCGTCTGTCCAGCTGAAGGGCCGGGAAGGGAAACTCCCTTCCACGAACCCAACCGCAAGCCCACAGACTTATCACGGTTGATCTTGGCTCCCGTTACCGTTTCATGCTCCGGTTGATTTCCTTTCCGACTTCGTATCTCTTTCGGCACTGCTTTGTACAAAAGCAGTCACGTCGTCGGCATAGGCAGAATACCCGGCCGAGGTGTTCGAACCAGGGAGGGTAATTTCTTGTAAGACCGGATTCGCCTTTAACTTGCGGAGGAATGGCTCCAACGCAAGAACGTACAGCATCGGCGACAAGGGGCAACCTTGACGAATAGATCTGGACAACATGAAAGGCTTCGACCTTTACTCCATTCACTTCCACCACAGCTCCGGGGACCGATACAAGAGACGTATCCAGGCGCGAAAGTGCGGCCCGAAACCTGCCGCCTCGAGAACAGATCCGAGAAATTGATGGTCAACCCTATCGAAAGCCTTGACTGATCCGTACCGATCAGCGCGGTCAACACTTTTTCCTGCCATCAAGCGTACCGTATGAAGGTTGTCCTGGATAGTCCTACCCTTCACAGCACAAGTCTGCTCAGCCAATCAGACTAGGCAGGACAGCCTGCAAACGGTTGGCTAAGACCTTGGCCAAAATCTTTAACTCTGTATTTAACATAGTTAAGGGCCGAAAATTACTAATCCCATTCCCTCCGCGCTTATCCTTACGAAGCAGCTTGATCACACCTCTGGTGAAACAATCGGGAATACTCCCGTTCTTCATCCAGTGGTTGAACATCACTGCCAGCAGAGGGACAAGCACGTGCGACTGCCTCAAGTACAGTTCGTAGGGGAGACCATCAATCCCCTGAGTCTTGTCACGACCGACCTGCTTCAGCGCGTCCCAGATTTCCGCCTCCGTTATCGGACCCTCGCACCCAGCCGCTTCAGCCGCCTCGAGGCGAGGAAAGTCAGCTAAATAGGTGGCGAACTGAGCTTCGCTCAGACCGGGCTCCTGGTGAAAAGCCTCGGAAAATAAGACCCAAAAGCCTCCACATATGCCATCGTTTGTAGTCACGGTCCGCTCCATCCGGCAATGTGACGCTGTCGATGTATCGATTTGCGATATTTCGGACTTGTTCAGCTCGCAATTCAGCGGCCATATTTGTCGCCTCGAAGACATCCTTTTATCCCAGCTCCTAACTACCAGAGCTTGATCCTTCTTGATAAGCAAGGAGCCGAGTTTGCCCTAGCTACGGCTATTTCCCACCATTCCCTGATTTGATGGCCCTTTCTAATCTAGTTTCTTGTGCCGTCTGCGCTGCTAGTCTATCTCGGTTGAGTCGCTTTACTATATTCAGCGGCAAACGACCTAATGGTTGACTTAAGGTGTCCCCACCACTTATTCCCAACCACGGCCCCCGTCAGTTCCCGCTTTATGGTTAGTAGTATGGTCCTGGAAATCCTTCACGTCGAACAACGATGTGTTAAATTTCCAGTAGCCAGCCAATCTAACTTAGCCTTATCTAAGTTTAGACGAACCCGGACAAGCCTATGGTCCGAATAAACTATACTATGAAAACTTGGACAGCCTAAGAGCTCCAAGTCGACTCTCCTGAATTAGTACTCGGTCGATGTAGCTTGTACGCAACACCGAAGCCGAGCCGCCCCTATTAGTCCAAGTCCATGCTAATTCCTGAAGCTCATTCCGGTACTTATCGACAAGATCAAGCCTGTCGATAAAGTCCCGAAATGGTTTTGCCATATCCGGGTTGTTAGTACCCGATCTAGTACCCGTACGATCTACATCGGGATCGAGGACGGCATTCCAGTCACCCGCTAAAAAACTACCCGTCGAGATGTCGTTAGAAAGGATCGATCCGCCGAAAAAAGTCGGGCCGCTCCTCACTGGCGTTGGGCGCATAAACCCCAATGAGACGGAAAGCCTGCTCGTTTATGGTAACGTCCAAGACACAAAGCCTGCCTTTCAGTATCGGCGAAGACAAGTGTACAGTCAGCATTCAAAGAACGTTTAACCAGCCAAGAAACTCCCTAGAGCGGCCATCATAATATTGAGAAGAGGTGAAACCCTTTCGACAGAATATCATCATGGTCACCAGAATGGAAACGAGTCTCTTGCAAACATACATATATCCACCCCCAGGCGCTGGAGGTCGCGAAAGAGTTCCCGCCCTGCGAGAACTTGACCTCAGCCCCAGGGCATTCAGACTAGCTAGAAAGTGATCCATTGTTAATAACTCTAGGGTTGGGCACCTCCTTTAAACATGACCGGGGAAAGGATACCGACGGCTCCGCCTATGGATCCTCCACCCATTTCGGTGTCAATACGGCCCTTTTTGAGCGAGGCCGCCGATATCCCAGGGGAAAGTTAACTTTAGTGCTCTATAAAGGGAGGTGAACGAAAACTGGGAGCCTCCCGAGCAAAATTGCCGCAAATGTTTTGTCTGTTCATTATCTGTGATGATAATTGGAGGATCCATGTCCTTGTAGGCTTTTTGTGCCTCATCCGCCATTGCCCAGGCCTGTCGGGAACCCGGACCAGTCCGAATTACCGACAGGATCCTTTGGGCAAAGGGGAAGTTTCTTGGGTTGTCTATGGTTTTGTCGCCAAGCTTCTGAAAGGATAGCAGGTATTTTAGCGCCTGTATCCGATTTCCATATTGCTTGGCTCTTTCGGATTGAAGGATTGATTTGGCAAACTTTTTCGCCTGTGTTATATGGTAGCTGTTGTCTCTTCTTCTTCTCTTCCTCTTCCAAACTATTAGGCTCCTCTGCCTTTTTTGATGAGTACTCCTAGCAGGAGATGGAGCGATGGATCAGGGATATATCAGAGTATGAGGCAGGTGAGGGCTGTGATAATGAGGGAATGGGTGTACCATTTACATTTTGGGGTGTAGGTGTGAGTGAACGTGCCTGTCCGGGGTTTAACTTTTTCCGTGATGGAGATACAGGGGCTGAGGCTGAGGGACGAGTAAAGGTTTCAATGTTCTTTTTTCTAGGAGAGCATTTTTAAGGGGAGCTTATTAGTTGGGGTTATTGGCAATGATTTCGTTATTGGGGGAGGGGCTCTAATTTTTGGTGATGCAGTGGTTGGATTTGATTGTTTCTTTAAGTTGGATTCTTTTTTCAATTTTTCATTTAATTCTGTAATTTTTATTGATTTAGCATATCCTGGATCATATTTGAGGGACATCTCGTGTAGTTTTTTGGCATAGCTAGCCGGGGCCTCACCTCTTTGGGACTGTTAGTGCCCTTGTCCTTGGGGGCCATCTGGGACTGAGACTCCGCTGCTTGGGGCTTCCCTTTCACTCTACCCACGACTTGACATTCCTGTGCATCTTCCGCCTTCTTTTGCACAGGCAATGTGGGCTCTGGAGAGACCCAACCGGGGTTTTTACACGACCGGTGCCAGCCGCAGGTAGGCCCTATTACAGGCGTTACGGAAGGAGAGGTTTCCAGCTTGAGGGGGATTAGCTTGGCGGACTCCAGAGGCCTCTTCTCTGGGCAGGAAGAGTGAGGTGACCAATCACGCCACACTTCAACACGTTGGTTTTCTCCTCATCACAATGACGGGGAAGGTTTTCCTGCCAATCTCCAAGAAACAGAATGAGGAAGGCCTTACCATCGATCATCAATTCGAATCTCCACTACC
This sequence comes from Ascarosepion bandense, assembly GCA_037127315.1. Taxonomy (NCBI): domain Eukaryota; kingdom Metazoa; phylum Mollusca; class Cephalopoda; order Sepiida; family Sepiidae; genus Ascarosepion; species Ascarosepion bandense. Next base: position 10,120 of record JBBBDQ010018715.1, on the reverse strand, counting down.
CACCTCATATTCCGGAGTCACACTTACTATAGGGCCATACTGCATCAAATATGCCCCTAAGTGCTCACCGAGAATATAGTGAGGAATCTCATGAACGGTTACCTGGGTCCTTCGCCGTCCTAGGTATTCTGTGCGGAGAATGAAGTCCTTAGTGATGAGATCACGGGAAGTCATCTCCACACAGTCCTCGGGCGTGGGCAACAGAACGTCCCACATGAAAAAGCCACTACTTTTGACGATTTGTTGGGGCATAACTCCCCAAGGAAATCAGTGATTTCATCACTGTGCCTTTTGTGCTACGACAAATTTTGCGCGTGAGCTTGTCAAGCACACAAAGACTGGACACTGTTCTTTTGGCAATGCGCTCTTTCGCTTCAAGGTCTACTAACAGCCCGCCATCAGTGATCAGATGTACGCACTGCTTAGCCCTCTCAACGAATTCCGCCACATTGACGATGCATTTGGGTGGGGAACTCCATACACCGGGTGATTCCCCAGCCGCTACACCGGTTGTCTTCGTTTCTACTTCTTTTCTGTCTTGATTTTTCTTCTGTTCGTCTTTCTTTTCTTCTTGCTGATTCTTAACTACTGCTTCTTCAGCATTTTCGTCTTTATTCTTTTGTTTCTTAACATTTTTGTAGGGACCCCTTTAGATATGTTATCCTTCTTCGGGGACAGAGGTGCAACATCTTCTTTATCATCTTTTTTATCTGGGGGGGTCCTTCTTGGGAGAAAACAGCTTTTTAACGATGGTCCGACTCTGGTCGGCCATCTTCGTAATTATGTTTGGACCAAAAAACAGAAAACGTATATGAAAACCACTTTTCAAAAATAAATGAAATACAACAATGCAACCAAAACAAAACTGAAAACGAAAAATAAAATGAAGCAAGAACCTAAAAATAAAATTAACAACTGTATGAAAAGAAAATAATAAGGCGGCCGAAGCCGACCAAATAAACAGTAAAAGAAAAAATGAAAAACAAGTACTGGAACGAAAAACGACAATTAAAACAACCAAATAATATAAACAAAGGAAAAAATGTCAACTTAAGTCAGAAACAAGTCCTTTTCACTCCGGCAAGTCGGAAATGTAAACCGAAACGGAATCAAACGCGTCAATCAGCTGCCAAGCTTCGTCTTTGAATTCTGGCGAAGAGACTGGAAACTTTTTAAGGATTGGACGGATGACCTCAAAAATATTTTTTTGTTTATTTTCATGTTATCCCAGTAAACCTAATTTTTGTATCGAAATTGTGCTTATTAGTTAAACGCAGAACAACTTGAGGAATGTAAATTCTCTACTTTTTTTCAAACTTTTGACAGTTTTTCCAAAAATTTGCTCCGAATAGTAAAACGATTGAAGATTATATATATTTACTCATCGGAAACTGAACAGCTGAATACAAAACTTCCACCTATAAATATTTTTAAAATTTTTTCCAAAAACAAAAAATATACTTTTGTGAAAATTTGAAAAATATTAGTTAATTTAAAGCATAATTAATCTAATTTCTATAAAAACAACAATAGCAACAACAAAATGTTAAGTTTCAAATAAGGCAGGAATGTATTTTAGAAATAAACAGTCCAGCATATCGTTTCCAAATTTCTGATTAGTTTTTATTGAATTATTTTCGGTAAGGACGAATTTTCAGGCTGTAAAGTTGTTTTTTAATAAAAGATCCGAGTCAGGAAAGCAGAAACACTAAATTTCGTCGCCATTGAATCTCATACAAAAAATAAATCATATATCTATATATCTGATTTTTGTAAGAATTTCTAAATTAATATTTCTCACTGGAAAATAAACTGACTTATGTAATATTACATTATCCATTGTAAACATTCGTAACGATTTGGTTACCTGACGAAAAACAAAATAAGATTTTACCCAAATTTCCAACGTGTTAGAAAAGACAAAGATTTTTTATAAAATCAGAAAATTACTTTGATCTTTCCTCTAATAAGAAATAGTTTTTTTTAAAAAATTGTTTTTGTTGTTAGCCTTTTTTTATTCCTGCTGTGCTGATTTATAAACGAATTTTGAAATGAAAGTTGCAATAAATATTTTTCGTTTATGGGATTTTATGAAGGACTTATTGGCATAAAAAAGAAATGATTTTATTCGAAAAATAATTCTTTTTTACAAGAATTGTTTGAATTTCTTAAATTTTATGATAATATACACTATTATTTACTTCTGATTAACTTTTATTGAATTATTTTCGGTAAGGACGAATTTTCAGGCTGCAAATTAATAAAAGATCCAAGTCAGAAAGCAGAAACACTAAATTTCGTCGCCATTGAACCTCGTACAAAAAATAAATCATATATCTATATATCTGATTTTTTGAAGAATTTCTAAATTAATATTTCTCACCGGCAAAACAAAAAAAGAATGACTTATGTAATATTACATTATCCATTGTAAACACTCAACGATATAGATAGATAGATAGATAGATAGATAGATAGATAGTCTGACAAATAAATGTTTAATGAAATAACGCGCTAATGTTTTTTAAAATAATTACTTATAAACTTAAATTGCTGTAAATTTTGATTCGGATTAATTTAAGTTTGTGTCTTTAAAATAGAACCAAAAATTTAAGTTCAATGAAGGCAATTAAATTATTTAAAATGCTTTTTTGTTTTTCGTGGCGGTACGTATAATAAATTAACAAGTAATTAAATATTAATTAGTAAAGATTTATAAAGTTTTCATTCTTGGGAATTGGGTGTATATATTGAATCGGAATTAAAATCCTAGGTAACGTTAACTTAGATTTCAAATTAAATGCTAAAAAATTAAAAAGTAATTTTATAATTGCAGAACGAAGTGAAACTTGTTTTTGTCGGTGAAATTATGAAAGTTATGAAATTTAGATCAATTTTTTAATTAAAAACCTCTTAACATTTATATGTACGAAAATACTCTTAAAATGGCGAAACATCAAGACGTGGGAAAAAGAAAAAGAAGAGTATTATTTATTTATGTATTTTTTTATTGATAGATCGATCGATAGAAACGGAGATGTATGAACAAAATTTTTCCAGCCTACAATTTTAAATATAAATTAATGTTATCCAGAATTTTATTCCGATTAAATAAACTCAACTTCTAAAACTTAAAACTTAATAAATCTTTACTAATTAATATTTAACTATTTGTTTACAGCTTACAGTATACGTACCGCCACAAAATTCTGAAAAATGTGAAAACGAATTTTTAAATAATTTAAATATCATAGTTGAATTTTAATTTTGTTTCTATTTGAAAGATTATAACGCAAAATCCGAATTAAAATAAAATTAATTTCCCTGAAAAAAAATCATTTTTCAGCATTTTTAAACAGTTGGCACTTTTTTATCGTCACTCATTCAGGCACCATTTTATGCAAAAAAAAGCTAACAAATTTCTATTAACTTTTAAAAGCAAATAAATATTTAAAATGAAAACTTTTATTGAGGATTTAATTTTAGCTTTAACTGAAAGTTAAATAATTATTTTTATTATTTCTAGTAAGTAAATATTTTTATAAAATAGTTGCTTATCACCCTTCTCTTCATTCACTGTTTAACGATGTAATTTTCGTATAAAAAATATCTTCCAAAAAATAAAATATTCTTTTCTGAAATTTAATTTGAGAAATATTAGTTGATTTAAAATATAATCAATCTGATTTGTGAAAAAAAAAAAAATGCATGAAATTAACAATAGAAAGTGGTGACAATTTACCCATCGTACCCTGTATAAACTTTTTATTGCTTCAATATCGCTGAAAATAAGGAAATTTAAATCATGAAAAGATCTTGTTTTTTATTGAAATTTACTTCAGTTTCTATACGAATATAATTAGTATAATTCCGATTAATTATTCTACTGATTAACAATTAATATCTAAGCATGACAGCCATGGGCATTCGATGACGTACATTTTTCTTCACTGGTTACGTCAACAATAATTTTCTTGCCGAAAAAAGTTTTTCAAAACGTGACCAGCGAAAAAGTGAAATTGTTTCCCAGCCCAAACAAAGCAGAATTTTGTTGGTGAAAGCGTTTTCTAGTTAATTTATTTCAGGCAAAAACAATTCGAAATTTTTCTTCACTCAGTTTGAACCTGTATTCTTGTATTTTCTTAAAATCTCCTCTTTTGCATGTCCGATATATTGCTACTTAGATATCTTGTTGAAATATTACTGGAGCCACATTTATCCCAAAGGAAATTGGGTTGAACTTATACAATCTCTTATCCGAAAACTTCGCTATTCCATAAAATGGAGAAATGTTTAAATTTAACAAAAAAAAGGATAGTGAAGACGATATAATATTCTCTTCTGTAGTAAACAAGTATTGCGATGACGGAGATAAGACGGAGAATTCTAACAAAACTTGAGAGTGAACCAGAATTGACGCCACAAAATTTAGCTGAGGTATGTCAGAGATGTATGAGCGTAAAAATGACTCGAAAGATATCGACGAGTCTGGCGTCGCTCACATACAGAAAGTACAACAAAAAAACGTTTTCCACTCCTCACAAAAAAAAAAAAAAATAAACACACACACAAAACAAACCAATTACTTTACCATAAAATGCCAAATGAAACCTCAGAAGAAACCACGACCCAGTCCATGCTACCACTGTGGAATTCTGCATTGGTACAAAGATTGTCTCACGCTATAAGTCTTCTCTGCCGTGCAATAAAAGTGGACATAAAAGTTCGCACTGCAGAACGAAGAAAGAAAACAAAAGCCGAGTGAGAGCTTTCTAGAACTGTCCAAGCGGACGGGAAAATATACGAAAATACGTACAAGTGGAAATGTTAAACAAAAATATCAGATTACAATTGGATTCTGGACCCGATTTAACCATTATTAACCTACATATATGGAAGAAATTAAACAAGTCGACTATGTTAAGAACAGACAAAATAGCCAGGTCTGTAACAGGATGAAAAGTCACATTTGAGGAGGAGTTCATCACAAATGTGACGTTTAACGGGATGGCCAAGAAATTGAAGATGTTTGTCCTAAAAATACGGAAAATTAATTCGGAACTGACTGGATGCAGAAATTTGACTTCTGGTATTTACCGATAAATTTGTTTTGCCAGAAAGTGGAAAGTTTATCGACCGAGGCAGAGAAATTAAAGAAAAACAAATGTACCTTTTGCATCATTAGAAAGGATAGACAAACAGTTGAATAGACTCGTGTAAACCAGTATATTGGCAAAGGTAGAATATAGTCAGTAGGCTGCACCTTACTGTTTAAGTGGAAAAGAATTCGGGAGAGATACGAGTATGCACTGACTTCTCGACAGGATTAAATGCCGCGATTAAAGATTATCACTATCCACTCCCTAGTCCAGTAGAAGTATTCACAAAGTTGAACGAAGGAAACATTTTCTTAAAGATAGATTTGAGGAAGCATACCCAAATACCAGTAGACGAGAAGTTCGAGGTTGTTGTACAACACCATAGAGGGTTATATGAGTTCCATAGATTAGCATTTGAGATCAAGGTTGCGCCGGCGATATTTCATCAAATAATGGACACAATGCTAGGCGGACTGGATTTCACAACTTGCTCCGATGATATCCTGATAAATAGCAAAAATATTGAACAACACTGGGAACACGTTCAAGAGGTCTTCACGCGGATACAAAATTACGGCTTTAAGGTAAAGGAAAATAAATGTGACTTCTTTATGAAGGAGATAAAATACCTGGGCCATATTATTGTCAAAGAAGGAAGAAAACTAGACCCAGAAAGAGCCACGGCAATAAAAAATATGCCGGCTCCAAAAATTATAACACAGTTACAAAGTTTTTGGGCTTAGTAAATTATTATCAAGAATTTATACCTAAGATGCACAAATTATGTGCACCCATAAACGAATTGTTGAAGGAGGAAAAAGTTTGGGAATGGTCATCCGAATGTCAGAAAACTTTCGACAAAATCATTAAGACATCAGATTTCTTTTAACGCATTATGATCCAAAAACACTGGAAATAATAGTCGCGAGTGATGCGAGTTCCTATGGTGCTGTGGCATATATACTTCATAAAATGGCGGATGGAACACTAAAACCCAACGCGCATGCGTCGAGAACGTTATTACCAACCGAAAAAAATTACTCGCAAATCGAAAAGGAAGCGTTGGGGATTATTTTTGCGTTTACGAGATTCCACAGATATATTTACGGCAGATTCTTTATTTTACAGACAGACCAAAAGCCATTACTGACAGTATTTGGATAAAAAAAAATAAGGCCTACCTGCCTACACTGATAATAGATTACTAAAATGGGGGACGATTCTATTAAATTATAACTTCAAATTAGAGTATCTTCCATCAAACAAAATCGGGCATGCAAACGGTCTTTCGAGACTAGTATTAAAGAAAGGGAGCCATTAGAAGATTCCTTAATTGCAGCTTTACGATAAGGAAGATATTAGAACATCATTATTCAGTACGATTCGAGAACTACCCGTCACATTACAGGAAATAAGAAACGAAGCAGTGAATGACGAATTTATAAAGGAAACGAACAAAAATTGCAGGACAAGATAAGCATATCCCAAACATTTTTTCGTTAGGATATAATGTTCTGCTGTATAATGAAAGAGTAGTAATCCTTGAAAACGCTACAAAGGAGAAACCTCAAGGATTTCCACAGGGCCACCCAGGAAAATGAGGATGAAATCGTTAATGCGACGTTATGTGTACTGGCCAAACATGGATCAAGATATTTTGCATATGGTGGACAAATGCAAGGGCTGTTCCCTAGCAGCCAAGGCAACTCCGATCACTCATAAGCCATGGCCTAAGACAGATTGACCCTGGTCGCAAATCCATGGTGACTACAGCTCCATTAGAGTGGCTTTGCCACTACAGTTACAGCAAATGGCCAGGAGTATTTCGTTGTAGAAAAAACTTCCACTTGAGACGACAATAAATTGTCTCCACGAGCTGTTGGCTCGCTTCGGAGTGGTGGATTGTCGAGTCACCGATAATGGGATACAATTTACATCTGCGGACTTTCAAGAATTTTGTGAAACCTTTCAGGTGAAATACATCAAATCTCCGCCGTACCACCCAAGGTCAAACCGGCAAGCGGAGAGGTTTGTAGATACACTAAAAATAGCATTACGGAAAGCTTATGGAGTACCAACATTTCTGTTGGTACTCCATTACAACACTTGTAAGTGTATAGAATTACACCGATCAGTACTACGCCATCGGCACTATCGCCGGCGGATTTAATGTTCGCTCGAAATATTAGATCGGTAGTCGACAAGTTACTGCCGCAACAGACAAAGCAAATCACCAACATCGTTTGTACCGAAAAGATACCTATCCAGGGAAGAAAGTTTTTGTAAATGTTCAAAAACAACACATCCTATTGGGAGCCAGGTACAGTAGAGAAACGGAACGGGAACATGATTTACATAATTCAGGGTTCGAAGTTCTCACATAAAAGGCATTTAAATCAGATCAGAAAGTGGCTGTTAGAGGATTCTAAAGGTCTAACTCAGGAAGAGGAGAATAATATTAACGCAATACTATAAGAATATTTGATAGGCAAAGAACTCACATTAGAACCACCAAAATCTAGCAAAAAGAAAATTTACAGAGACTTTGATGATTAATCCGAAGAGGAAAATATTAAAACCTCTGCGAGGTAAAAGCTTGGGTAGGGGGTGTCATGGGTCCTTACCTGTAACCTAATGAACTCTTAATAACACTATATATATATATACTACGCCTCTCAAGAGAGACAGAGGATCGAGTTGGTAGTAGTTAACTCCAAACCTGACTGACAGTCATACTAACAACTTCCACATTTTGTATTGTATTTTCTGTTAATATATATTTGTGGTCGTGTTGTACTTTTCGGACCTTAACCTTGGCCATAACACTTACCTTAACTGGACGGTTTGTCTGTCATTTCTATTTCTTTCCACAACTACATGGAATGGCGTACACACAGTCCTTAGACATGTCCTTCTTTTGGGGGTCTTAATCGCGAGAGGTACCTGCGAAGTGTAGAACCACTTCTGAAGATCGTCCTGATATTCTATAGACCAAAGATACTTTGTATTTTCTCCGATAACCCCTTCACTTAGGCAGACAGAATGAGGCTGTTTTCTGAGAGTGTTATCCTCATGTACTTTCCCTTCGTGTATGTTGGTGTTGTCGTACCGGATAAATATTTCGTTGTAGGGTACTGCTTAATGACTGTCCCTTCTTCGTATGACTCTGGATTGCGGTATACGGATGTCTTGAACCCCACCTCTGTTCAAGTTATTAGTACATCCAAGAATGCCAGTTTGTTGTCACACTCTTTTTTCCATAGTCAACTGTATGGATGGTTATATTGAGTTCACACGTTCGAGTAGCGTCTGGACCTTCTCCTGGTGTGGCCAGAGTATGAAGATGTCATCAACGTATCTCAGTCATAGAGTTAGCTTTAAAACTGTCGATTCCAATGTTACTCTTCAAAGTATTCAATGTATATGTTAGCCAGTGATGGTGATAATGGGGAGCCCATTGCTAAGCTTTCATCCTGCCGATATAAGTCTGATCCCAGTCCGATGTGTGTTATTTGCGTGCAGAACGTCAGCATCTCCATCAGGTTGTTTAGTGGAACACTTGTACGTCCCCTTAGGATGTGTCCGTGGCCAGTCTGTCCCTGACTACTGATAGTACCTTGATGAAAACACACTTACCACATGCAGGCTCACCATCTGGTTGCATTGGAAGTAGCATCCTTGATAAGTTCCACGAAGTGGGCGCGGAGTTTCGAATATATGATGGTGACTTTCCTACCAGTGGGTCAATTATATCTACAAGGAAGCGACTTACAGGGAGGCAATACCGAGCCTAGGCTGATTACAATCGACCTGAGTGGAATACCGTCTTTATGAATCTTAGGTAGACCATACATGTGAGGTAGCTTGCTGTAACTTTGAGACAACTACTCCGTATGTCTTAGGCTGGAAGTGATCCTTGTTCTTGCTTAGGATCTGCGACAGCTGTCATTTTGTTTTCAAACGTGGTGTCTTTCTTTACCTTGCTATAGCTACCACTTGTAATGAGGTCTTCCAGTTTCTTGGTTTATTCAGTTTTTTGTCCATCACAGTTGCATTGCCTTTATCAGCTGGTATTATGATGGTTTTCCTTTTCCTCTGTAGGGTCCTGATTGCCAGCCCCTCCTCTTCGTGATGTTTGGTTTGGGTGGCTTGGCTTTCTCCAGTGTCTGTCTCACTTTCCATCTTAGCTCATCCGCCTGAGCCTGACGGATGTTCAAGGCTAATTTCTCGATGCGGGCAATGATGTCTAAGTACAAATGGCAACAAAGATGAGGACAATAGTCCGAATAATATAAATACTGAAAATAATACATTATCTCAAAAATATAGTCAAATACGAGATAGATAGATAGATAGATAGATAGATAGATAGATAGATAGATAGATAGATAGGAACAGATTGATTAGTTTCGTTTTTTATTTTTATTTATTTTGTGTTCGTATGAAATGGCGGTTTGATGAGTAATGAAAAAAAAGGCTGTTTGCTTTAAAATACGAAATGATTATTTATGTACGTAAATTAATTTTAGTATTTATTCGGATTACCTTTGTATAGTATTCATGAAATAGAACCAAAATTAAGTTCAAAGAAAATACATTTAAATTATTTAAAATATCTTTGTCGGATTTTTTTGTTTTTAATTCGTGGTGGTACGTATAATTCTATAAGAAACAAACAAGTAATCAAATATTAATTACTAAAATCATTAACATTAATTCTTGAAAGTTGATATTAATCGGATTAAAAATCCTGGTAACATTGGCTTATATTTCAAATAGAAAACTAAAATAATTTATAAGTATTTTCATAATTGCAGAAAAAAGTGAAAGTTGTTTTTGTCGGCGAAATTCTGAAAATAAATACTTTGGTCAATTTTAAATAATTATAAACCTCCCGACATTGATTTATGTAAAAATACTCTTAAAAAGGTGAAACATCAAGTCGTGGGAAAAGAAAAAGAGTCTAATTTCTTATCTGCTTGTTATGCAGTGTTAGAGACACGTATATAGTAAACCTGAGC
>JBBBDQ010018711.1:0-11318 GCA_037127315.1 Ascarosepion bandense | reverse complement strand
AAATGAAAGTCATATTGTTGTCTGAAAGAAGGCCATGTGAAGTGAGACACTTAACCAATTCAGAGTTGATTAGATCCTCTAAAAATGTTTGATGTAAAAGTATTTAAAGCCAGGAACTGAGTATCTAAAGCTTGATAAAAAATTCACTTATAACTGTTAACACATTGGCAGTTGACCTATAGAAATGAAAGTCATATTGTTTGTCTGAAAGAAGGCCATGTGAAGTGAGACACTTAACCAATTCAGAGTTGATTAGATCCTCTAAAAATGTTTGATGTAAAAAAGTATTTAAAGCCAGGAACTGAGTATCTAAACTTGATAGATAAATTCAGTTATAACTGTTAACACATTGGCAGTTGACCTATAGAAATGAAAGTCATATTGTCTGTCTGAAAGAAGGCCATGTGAAGTGAGAAACTTAACCAATTCAGAGTTGATTAGATCCTCCTAAAAATGTTTGATGTAAAAAAGTATTTAAAGCCAGGAACTGTTTATCTAAAGCTTGATAGATAAATTCAGTTATAACTGTTAACACATTGGCAGTTGACCTATAGAAATAGAAAGTCATATTGTTTGTCTGAAGAAGGCCATGTGAAGTGAGACACTTAACCAATTCCAGGGTCAGTTAGATCCTCTAAAAATGTTTGATGTAAAAAAATCATAAAGCCAGGAACTGAGTATCTAAAGCTTGATAGATAAATTCAGTTATAACTGTTAACACATGGCAGTTGACCTATAGAAATGAAAGATCCATCTTGTTTGTCTGAAAGAAGGCCATGTGAAGTGAGACACTTAACCAATTCAAGATTGATTAGATCCTCTAAAAATGTTTGATGTAAAAAAGTATTTAAAGCCAGGAACTGAGTATCTAAAGCTTGATAAAAAATTCACTTATAACTGTTAACACATTGGCAGTTGACTAAAAAAGAAATGAAAGTCATATTGTTTGTCTGAAAGAAGGCCATGTGAAGTGAGACACTTAACCAATTCAGAGTTGATTAGATCCTCTAAAAATGTTTGATGTAAAAAAGTATTTAAAGCCAGGAACTGAGTATCTAAAGCTTGATAGATAAATTCAGTTATAACTGTTAACACATTGGCAGTTGACCTAAAGAAATGAAAGTCATATTGTCTGATAGAAGGCCATGTGAAGTGAGACACTTAACCAATTCAGAGTTGATTAGATCCTCTAAAAATGTTTGATCATATAAAAAAGTATTTAAAGCCAGGAACTGTTTATCTAAAGCTTGATGATAAATTCAGTTATAACTGTTAACACATTGGCAGTTGACCTATAGAAATGAAAGTCATATTGTTTGTCTGAAAGAAGGCCATGTGAAGTGAGACACTTAACCAATTCAGAGTTGATTGAATCCTCTAAAAATGTTTGATGTAAAAAGTATTTAAAGCCAGGAACTGAGTATCTAAAGCTTGATAGATAAATTCAGTTATAACTGTTAACACATTGGCAGTTGACCTATAGAAATGAAATCATATTGTCTGTCTGAAAGAAGGCCATGTGAAGTGAGACACTTAACCAATTCAGAGTTGATTAGATCCTCTAAAAATGTTTGATGTAAAAAAGTATTTAAAGCCAGGAACTAAGTATCTAAAGCTTGATAAAAAAATTCACTTATAACTGTTAACACATTGGCAGTTGACCTATAGAAATGAAAGTCATATTGTTTGTCTGAAAGAAGGCCATGTGAAGTGAGACACTTAACCAATTCAGAGTTGATTAGATCCTCTAAAAATGTTTGATGTAAAAAGTATTTAAAGCCAGGAACTGAGTATCTAAAGCTTGATAGATAAATTCAGTTATAACTGTTAACACATTGGCAGTTGACCTAAGGAAATGAAAGTCATATTGTCTGATAGAAGGCCATGTGAAGTGAGACACTTAACCAATTCAGTTGATTAGATCCTCTAAAAATGTTTGATGTAAAAAGTATTTAAAGCCAGGAACTGTTTATCTAAAGCTTGATAGATAAATTCAGTTATAACTGTTAACACATTGGCAGTTGACCTATAGAAATGAAAGTCATATTGTTTGTCTGAAGGCCATGTGAAGTGAGACACTTAACCAATTCAGAGTTGATTAGATCCTCTAAAAATGTTTGATGTAAAAATGTTAAACCAGGAACTGAGTATCTAAAGCTTGATAGATAAATTCAGTTATAACTGTTAACACATTGTGATTGACCTAAAGAAATGAAAGTCATATTGTCTGATAGAAGGCCATGTGAAGTGAGACACTTAACCAATTCAGAGTTGATTAGATCCTCTAAAAATGTTTGATGTAAAAGATATTTAGAAGCCAGGAACTGAGTATCTAAAGCTTGATAAAAAAAATTCACTTATAACTGTTAACACATTGTGAGTTAGGCCTATAGAAATGAAAGTCATATTGTTTGTCTGAAAGAAGGCCATGTGAAGTGAGACACTTAACCAATTCAGAGTTGATTAGATCCTCTAAAAATGTTTGATGTAAAAAAAAGTATTTAAAGCCAGGAACTGAGTATCTAAAGCTTGATAGATAAATTCAGTTATAACTGTTAACACATTGGCAGTTGACCTATAGAAATGAAAGTCATATTGTCTGTCTGAAGAAAGGCCTGTGAAGTGAGACACTTAACCAATTCAGAGTTTAGTTAGATCCTCTAAAAATGTTTGATGTAAAAAAGTATTTAAATAGGAACTGTTTATCTAAAGCTTGATAGATAAATTCAGTTATAACTATTTAACATTTGTGATTGACCTATAGAAAATGAAAGTCATATTGTTTGTCTGAAAGAAGGCCATGTGAAGTGAGACACTTAACCAATTCAGAGTTGATTAGATCCTCTAAAAATGTTTGATGTAAAAGTATTTAAAACTGAACTGAGTATCTAAAGCTTGATAGATAAATTCAGTTATAACTGTTAACACATTGGCAGTTGACCTATAGAAATGAAAGTCATATTGTCTGTCTGAAAGAAGGCCATGTGAAGTGAGACACTTAACCAATTCAGAGTTGATTAGATCCTCTAAAAATGTTTGATGTAAAAAAGTATTTAAAGCCAGGAACTAAGTATCTAAGCTTGATAAAAAAAATTCAGTTATAACTGTTAACACATTGGCAGTTGACCTATAGAAATGAAAGTCATATTGTTTGTCTGAAAGAAGGCCATGTGAGATGAGACACTTAACCAATTCCAGAGTTGATTAGATCCTCCTAAAAATGTTTGATGTAAAAAAAGTATTTAAAGCCAGGAACTAAGTATCTAAAGCTTGATAAAAAAATTCAGTTATAACTGTTAACACATTGACAGTTGACCTATAGAAATGAAAGTCATATTGTTTGTCTGAAGAAGGCCATGTGAAGTGAGACACTTAACCAATTCAGAGTTGATTAGATCCTCTAAAAATGTTTGATGTAAAAAAGTATTTAAAGCCAGGAACTGAGTATCGAAAGCTTGATAGATAAATTCAGTTATAACTGTTAACACATTGGCAGTTGACCTATAGAAATGAAAGTCATATTGTCTGATAGAAGGCCATGTGAAGTGAGACACTTAACCAATTCAGAGTTGATTAGATCCTCTAAAAATGTTTGATGTAAAAAGTATTTAAAGCCAAGAACTGAGTATCTAAGCTTGATAAAAAAATTCAGTTATAACTGTTAACACATTGGCAGTTGACCTATAGAAATGAAAGTCATATTGTTTGTCTGAAAGAAGGCCATGTGTGAAGTGAGACACTTAACCAATTCAGAGTTGATTAGATCCTCTAAAAATGTTTGATGTAAAAAAGTATTTAAAGCCAGGAACTGAATATCTAAAGCAGTAGATAAATTCAGTTATAACTGTTAACACATTGGCAGTTGACCTATAGAAATGAAAGTCATATTGTCTGTCTGAAAGAAGGCCATGTGAAGTGAGACACTTAACCAATTCAGAGTTGATTAGATCCTCTAAAAATGTTTGATGTAAAAAAAAAAGTATTTAAAGCCAGGAACTGTTTATCTAAAAGCTTGATAGATATAAATTTAGTTATAACTGTTAACACATTGGCAGTTGACCTATAGAAATGAAAGTCATATTGTTTGTCTGAAAGAAGGCCATGTGAAGTGAGACACTTAACCAATTCAGAGTTGATTAAGATCCTCTAAAAATGTTTGATGTAAAAAAGTATTTAAAGCCAGGAACTGAGTATCTAAAGCTTGATGGGCTATTCAGTTATAACTGTTAACACATTGGCAGTTGACCTAAAGTAGTGTATTGTCTGATAGAAGGCCATGTGAAGTGAGACACTTAACAATTCAGAGTTGATTAGATCCTCTAAAAATGTTTGATGTAAAAAAGTATTTAAAGCCAGGAACTGAGTATCTAAAGCTTGATAAAAAAATTCACTTTACTTCCTTAACACATTGGCAGTTGACCTATAGAAATGAAAGTCATATTGTTTGTCTGAAAGAAGGCCATGTGAAGTGAGACACTTAACCAATTCAGAGAGTTGATTAGATCCTCTAAAAATGTTTGATGTAAAAAAGTATTTAAAGCCAGGAACTGAGTATCTAAAGCTTGATAGATAAATTCAGTTATAACTGTTAACACATTGGCAGTTGACCTATAGAAATAGAGAATCATATTGTCTGTCTGAAAGAAGGCCATGTGAAGTGAGACAACCAATTCAGAGTTGATTAGATCCTCTAAAAATGTTTGATGTAAAAAAGTATTTAAAGCCAGGAACTGTTTATCTAAAGCTTGATAGATAAATTCAGTTATAACTGTTAACACATTGGCAGTTGACCTAGAAATGAAAGTCATATTGTTTGTCTGAAAGAAGGCCATGTGAAGTGAGACACTTAACCAATTCAGAGTTGATTAGATCCTCTAAAAATGTTTGATGTAAAAAAGTATTTAAAGCCAGGAACTGAGTATCTAAAGCTTGATAGATAAATTCAGTTATAACTGTTAACACATTGGCAGTTGACCTATAGAAATGAAAGTCATATTGTTTGTCTGAAAGAAAGGCCATGTGAAGTGAGACACTTAACCAATTCAGAGTTGATTAGATCCTCTAAAAATGTTTGATGTAAAAAAGTATTTAAAGCCAGGAACTGAGTATCTAAAGCTTGATAAAAAATTCACTTATAACTGTTAACACATTGGCAGTTGACCTAAAAAAATGAAAGTCATATTGTTTGTCTGAAAGAAGGCCATGTGAAGTGAGACACTTAACCAATTCAGAGTTGATTAGATCCTCTAAAAACGTTTGATGTAAAAAAGTATTTAAAATAGGAACTGAGTATCTAAAGCTTGATAGATAAATTCAGTTATAACTGTTAACACATTGGCAGTTGACCTATACTAGAAATGAAAGTCATATTGTTTGTCTGAAAGAAGGCCTGTGAAGTGAGACACTCCTTCCAATTCAGAGTTGATTAGATCCTCTAAAAATGTTTGATGTAAAAAAGTATTTAAAGCCAGGAACTGGTATCTAGAAGCTTGATAGATAAATTCAGTTATAACCTGATAACACATTCTTGATTGACCTATAGAAATGAAAGTCATATTGTCTGTCTGAAAGAAGGCCATGTGAAGTGAGACACTTAACCAATTCAGAGTTGATTAGATCCTCTAAAAATGTTTGATGTAAAAAAGTATTTAAAGCCAGGAACTAAGTATCTAAAGCTTGATAAAAAAAATTCAGTTATAACTGTTAACGTGGCAGTTGACCTATAGAAATGAAAGTCATATTGTTTGTCTGAAAGAAGGCCATGTGAAGTGAGACACTTAACCAATTCAGAGTTGATTAGATCCTCTAAAAATGTTTGATGTAAAAAAGTATTTAAAGCCAGGAACTGAGTATCTAAAGCTTGATAGATAAATTCAGTTATAACTGTTAACACATTGGCAGTTGACCTAAAGAAATGAAAGTCATATTGTCTGATAGAAGGCCATAGCCAAAGTGAGACACTTAACCAATTCAGAGTTGATTAGATCCTCTAAAAATGTTTGATGTAAAAAAGTATTTAAAGCCAGGAACTGTTTATCTAAAGCTTGATAGATAAATTCAGTTATAACTGTTAACACATTGGCAGTTGACCTATAGAAATGAAAGTCATATTGTTTGTCTGAAAGAAGGCCATGAAGAGTGAGACACTTAACCAATTCAGAGTTGATTAGATCCTCTAAAAATGTTTGATGTAAAAAAGTATTTAAAGCCAGGAACTGAGTATCTAAGCTTGATAGATAAATTCAGTTATAACTGTTAACACATTGGCAGTTGACCTATAGAAATGAAAGTCATATTGTCTGTCTGAAAGAAGGCCATGTGAAGTGAGACACTTAACCAATTCAGAGTTGATTAGATCCTCTAAAAATGTTTGATGTAAAAAGTATTTAAAGCCAGGAACTAAGTATCTAAAGCTTGATAAAAAAATTCAGTTATAACTGTTAACACATTGGCAGTTGACCTATAGAAATGAAAGTCATATTGTTTGTCTGAAAGAAGGCCATGTGAAGTGAGACACTTAACCAATTCAGAGTTGATTAGATCCTCTAAGGAAATGTTTGATGTAAAAGTATTTAAAGCCAGAACTGAGTATCTAAAGCTTGATAGATAAATTCAGTTATAACTGTTAACACATTGGCAGTTGACCTAAAGAAATGAAAGTCATATTGTCTGATAGAAGGCCATGTGAAGTGAGACACTTAACCAATTCAAGTTGATTAGATCCTCTAAAAATGTTTGATGTAAAAGTATTTAAAGCCAGGAACTGTTTATCTAAAGCTTGATAGATAAATTCAGTTATAACTGTTAACACATTGGCAGTTGACCTATAGAAACGAAAGTCATATTGTTTGTCTGAAAGAAGGCCATGAAGTGAGACACTTAACCAATTCAGAGTTGATTAGATCCTCTAAAAATGTTTGATGTAAAAAAGTATTTAAAGCCAGGAACTGAGTATCTAAAGCTTGATAGATAAATTCAGTTATAACTGTTAACACATTGGCAGTTGACCTAAAGAAATGAAAAGTCATATTGTCTGATAGAAGGCCATGTGAAGTAGAGACATAACCAATTCAGAGTTGATTAGATCCTCTAAAAATGTTTGATGTAAAAGTATTTAAAGCCAGGAACTGAGTATCTAAAGCTTGATAAAAAAATTCACTTATAACTGTTAACACATTTAATGATTGACCTATAGAAATGAAGATCATATTGTTTGTCTGAAAGAAGGCCATGTGAAGTGAGACACTTAACCAATTCAGAGTTGATTAGATCCTCTAAAAATGTTTGATGTAAAAAAGTATTTAAAGCCAGGAACTGAGTATCTAAAGCTTGATAGATAAATTCAGTTATAACTGTTAACACATTGGCAGTTGACCTATAGAAATGAAAGTCATATTGTCTGTCTGAAAGAAGGCCATGTGAAGTGAGACACTTAACCAATTCAGAGTTGATTAAGATCCTCTAAAAATGTTTGATGTAAAAAAGTATTTAAAGCCAGAGACTGTTTATCTAAAGCTTGATAGATAAATTCAGTTATAACTGTTAACACATTGGCAGTTGACCTATAGAAATGAAAGTCATATTGTTTGTCTGAAAGAGGCCATGTGAAGTGGAACTGCCGCCAATTCAGGATTGATTAGATCCTCTAAAAATGTTTGATGTAAAAAAGTATTTAAAGCCAGGAACTGAGTATCTAAAACTTGATAGATAAATTCAGTTATAACTGTTAACACATTGGCAGTTGACCTATAGAAATGAAAGTCATATTGTCTGTCTGAAAGAAGGCCACAGTGAGACCTTAACCAATTCCAGAGTTGATTAGATCCTCTAAAAATGTTTGATGTAAAAAAGTATTTAAAGCCAGGAACTAAGTATCTAAACGATAAAAAATTCAGTTATAACTGTTAACACATTGGCAGTTGACCTATAGAAATAGAAAGTCACTTTATTGTTTGTCTGAAAGAAGGCCATGTAGATGAGACACTTAACCAATTCAGAGTTGATTAGATCCTCTAAAAATGTTTGATGTAAAAAAGTATTTAAAGCCAGGAACTGAGTATCTAAAGCTTGATAGATAAATTCAGTTATAACTGTTAACACATTGGCAGTTGACCTAAAGAAATAAAAGTCTGTTGTCTGATGAAGGCCATGTAGTAGGGCCTTAACCAATTCAGAGTTGATTAGATCCTCTAAAAATGTTTGATGTAAAAAAGTATTTAAAGCCAGGAACTGTTTATCTAAAGCTTGATAGATAAATTCAGTTTCATTTATTAACACATTGGCAGTTGACCTATAGAAATGAAAGTCATATTGTTTGTCTGAAAGAAGGCCATGTGAAGTGAGACACTTAACCAATTCAGAGTTGATTAGATCCTCTAAAAATGTTTGATGTAAAAAAGTATTTAAAGCCAGGAACTGAGTATCTAAAGCTTGATAGATAAATTCAGTTATAACTGTTAACACATTGGCAGTTGACCTAAAGAAATGAAAGTCATATTGTCTGATAGAAGGCCATGTGAAGTGAGACACTTAACCAATTCAGAGATGATTAGATCACTCTAAAAATGTTTGATGTAAAAAGTATTTAAAGCCAGGAACTGAGTATCTAAAGCTTGATAAAAAAATTCACTATAACTGTTAACTGATGGCAGTTGACCTATAGAAATGAAAGTCATATTGTTTGTCTGAAAGAAGGCCATGAAGTGAGACATAACCAAATTCAGAGTTGATTAAGATCCTCTAAAAATGTTTGATGTAAAAAAGTATTTAAAGCCAGGAACTGAGTATCTAAAGCTTGATAAGATAAATTCAGTTATAACTGTTAACACATTGGCAGTTGACCTATAGAAATGAAAGTCATATTGTCTGTCTGAAAGAAGGCCATGTGAAGTGAGACACTTAACCAATTCAGGGATTCAGATCCTCTAAAAATGTTTGATGTAAAAAAGAGTATTTAAAGCCAGGAACTGAGTATCTAAAGCTTGATAGATAAATTCAGTTATAACTGTTAACACATTGGCAGTTGACCTATAGAAATGAAAGTCATATTGTCTGTCTGAAAGAAGGCCATGAAGTGAGACACTTAACCAATCAGAGCTGATTAGATCCTCTAAAAATGTTTGATGTAAAAGTATTTAAAGCCAGGAACTAAGTATCTAAAGCTTGATAAAAAATTCAGTTATAACTGTTAACACATTGGCAGTTGACCTATAGAAATGAAAGTCATATTGTTTGTCTGAAAGAAGGCCATGTGAAGTGAGACACTTAACCAATTCAGAGTTGATTAGATCCTCTAAAAATGTTTGATGTAAAAAAGTATTTAAAGCCAGGAACTGAGTGTTTACTCTAAAGCTTGATAGATAAATTCAGTTATAACTGTTAACACATTACAGTTGACCTAAAGAAATGAAAGTCATATTGTCTGATAGAAGGCCATGTGAAGTGAGACACTTAACCAATTCAGAGTTGATTAGATCCTCTAAAAATGTTTGATGTAAAAAAGTATTTAAAGCCAGGAACTGTTTATCTAAAGCTTGATAGATAAATTCAGTTATAACTGTTAACACATTGGCAGTTGACCTATAGAAACGAAAGTCATATTGTTTGTCTGAAAGAAGGCCATGTGAAGTGAGACACTTAACCAATTCAGAGTTGATTAGATCTTCAAAAATGTTTGATGTGCAAGTATTTAAAGCCAGGAACTGAGTATCTAAAGCTTGATAGATAAATTCAGTTATAACTGTTAACACATTGGCAGTTGACCCAAAGAAATGAAAGTCATATTGTCTGATAGAAGGCCATGTGAAGTGAGACACTTAACCAATTCAGAAAGCTGATTAGATCCTCTAAAAATGTTTGATGTAAAAAAGTATTTAAAGCCAGGAACTGAGTATCTAAAGCTTGATAAAAAAAATTCACTTATAACTGTTAACACATTGGCAGTTGACCTATAGAAATGAAAGTCATATTGTTTGTCTGAAAGAAGGCCATGTGAAGTGAGACACTTAACCAATTCAGAGTTGATTAGATCCTCTAAAAATGTTTGATGTAAAAAAGTATTTAAAGCCAGGAACTGAGTATCTAAAGCTTGATAGATAAATTCAGTTATAACTGTTAACACATTGGGCAGTTGACCTATAGAAATGAAAGTCATATTGTCTGTCTGAAAGAAGGCCATGTGAAGTGAGACACTCTCAACCAATTCAGAGTTGATTAGATCCTCTAAAAATGTTTGATGTGAAAAAGTATTTAAAGCCAGGAACTGTTTATCTAAAGCTTGATAGATAAATTCAGTTATAACTGTTAACACATTGGCAGTTGACCTATAGAAATGAAAGTCATATTGTTTGTCTGAAAGAAGGCCATGTGAAGTGAGACACTTAACCAATTCAGAGTTGATTAGATCCTAAAAAAATGTTTGATGTAAAAAAGTATTTAAAGCCAGGAACTGAGTATCTAAAACTGATAGATAAATTCAGTTATAACTGTTAACACATTGGCAGTTGACCTATAGAAATGAAAGTCATATTGTCTGTCTGAAAGAAGGCCATGTGAAGTGAGACACTTAACCAATTCAGAGTTGATTAGATCCTCTAAAAATGTTTGATGTAAAAAGTATTTAAAGCCAGGAACTAAGTATCTAAAGCTTGATAAAAAAATTCAGTTATAACTGTTAACACATTGGCAGTTGACCTATAGAAATGAAAGTCATATTGTTTGTCTGAAAGAAGGCCATGTGAAGTGAGACACTTAACCAATTCAGAGTTGATTAGATCCTCTAAAAATGTTTGATGTAAAAAAGTATTTAAAGCCAGGAACTGAGTATCTAAGCTTGATAGATAAATTCAGTTATAACTGTTAACACATTGGCAGTTGACCTAAAGAAATGAAAGTCATATTGTCTGATAGAAGGCCATGTGAAGTGAGACACTTAACCAATTCAGAGTTGATTAGATCCTCTAAAAATGTTTGATGTAAAAAAGTATTTAAAGCCAGGAACTGTTTATCTAAAGCTTGATAGATAAATTCAGTTATAACTGTTAACACATTGGCAGTTGACCTATAGAAATGAAAGTCATATTGTTTGTCTGAAAGAAGGCCATGTGAAGTGAGACACTCTAACTAATTCAGAGTTGATTAGATCCTCTAAAAATGTTTGATGTAAAAGTATTTAAAGCCAGGAACTGAGTATCTAAAGCTTGATAGATAAATTAGCTATAACTGTTAACACATTGGCAGTTGACCTAAAGAAATGAAAGTCATATTTATCTGATAGAAGGCCATGTGAAGTGAGACACTTAACCAATTCAGAGATGATT
>JBBBDQ010018697.1:0-30976 GCA_037127315.1 Ascarosepion bandense | reverse complement strand
AATGAGTTTGACTTTAAATGAAGCTAAGAATAGCTTAGGTTCTATATTAACCTAAGAATAAGTTTGACTTTAAATGAAGCTAAGAATAGCTTAGGTTCTATATTAACCTAAGAATAAGTTTGACTTTAAATGAAGCTAAGAATAGCTTAGGTTCTTTATTAACCTAAGAATAAGTTTGACTTTAAATGAAGCTAAGAATAGCTTAGGTTCTATATTAACCCTAAGAATAAGTTTGACTTTAAATGGGAGCTAAGAATAGCTTAGGTTCTATATTAACCTAAGAATAAGTTTGACTTTAAATGAAGCCATAAGAATAGCTTAGGTTCTATATTAACCTAAGAATAAGTTTGACTTTAAATGAAGCTAAAGGCAAGCAGGTTCTATATTAACCTAAGAATAAGTTTGACTTTAAATGAAGCTAAGAATAGCTTAGGTTCTATATTAACCTAAGAATAAGTTTGACTTTAAATGAAGCTAAGAATAGCTTAGGTTCTATATTAACCTAAGAATAAGTTTGACTTTAAATGAAGCTAAGAATAGCTTAGGTTCTTTATTCACCTAAGAATAAGTTTGACTTTAAATGAAGCTAAGAATAGCTTAGGTTCTATATTAACCTAAGAATAAGTTTGACTTCAAATGAAGCTAAGAATAGCTTAGGTTCTTTATTAACCTTAGAATAAATTTGACTTTAAATGAAGCTAAGAATAGCTTAGGTTCTATATTAACCTAAGAATATGTTTGACTTTAAATGAAGCTAAGAATAGCTTAGGTTCTATATTAACCTAAGAATAAGTTTGACTTTAAATGAAGCTAAGAATAGCTTAGGTTCTATATTAACCCTAAGAATAAGTTTGACTTTAAATGAAGCTAGAATAGCTTAGGTTCTTTATTAACCTAAGAATAAGTTTGACTTTAAATGGAAAGCTAAGAATAGCTTAGGTTCTATATTAGCTTATAAGAATAAGTTTGACTTTAAATGAAGCTAAGAATAGCTTAGGTTCTTTATTAACCTTAGAATATTGACTTTAAATGAAGCTAAGAATAGCTTAGGTTCTATATTAACCTAAGAATATGTTTGACTTTAAATGAAGCTAAGAATAGCTTAAGGTTCTATATTAACCTAAGAATAAGTTTGACTTTAAATGAAGCTAAGAATAGCTTAGGTTCTATATTAACCCTAGAATAAGTTTGACTTTAAATGAAGCTAAGAATAGCTTAGGTTCTTTATTAACCTAAGAATAAGTTTGACTTTAAATGAAGCTAAGAATAGCTTAGGTTCTATATTAAACAGAATAAGTTTGACTTTAAATGAAGCTAAGAATAGCTTAGGTTCTATGACTAACTAAGAATAAGTTTGACTTTAAATGAAGCTAAGAATGGCTTAGGTTCTTTATTAACCTAGAATAAGTTTGACTTTAAATGAAGCTAAGAATAGCTTAGGTTCTATATTAACCTAAGAAGTAAGTTTGACTTTAAATGAAGCAAAGAATAGCTTAGGTTCTATATTAACCCTAAGAATAAGTTTGACTTTAAATGAAGCTAAAGGTAAGCAGGTTCTTTATTAACCTTAGAATAAATTTGACTTTAAATGAAGCTAAGAATAAAGCAGGTTCTATATTAACCTAAGAATAAGTTTGACTTTAAATGAAGCTAAGAATAGCTTAGGTTCTATATTAACCTAAGAATAAGTTTGACTTTAAATGAAGCTAAGAATAGCTTAGGTTCTATATTAACCTAAGAATAAGTTTGACTTTAAATGAAGCTAAGAATAGCTTAGGTTCTTTATTAACATCATAGAATAAATTTGACTTTAAATGAAGCTAAGAATAGCTTAGGTTCTCATTAACCTAAGAATATGTTTGACTTTAAATGAAGCTAAGAATGGCAGGTTCTATATTAACCTAAGAATAAGTTTGACTTTAAATGAAGCTAAGAATAGCTTAGGTTCTATATTAACCTAGAATAAGTTTGACTTTAAAATGAAGCTAAGAATAGCTTAGGTTCTTTATTAACCTAAGAATAAGTTTGACTTTAAATGAAGCTAAGAATAGCTTAGGTTCTATATTAAACTAAGAATAAGTTTGACTTTAAATGAAGCTAAGAATAGCTTAGGTTCTATATTAACCTAAGAATAAGTTTGACTTTAAATGAAGCTAGAATAGCTTAGGTTCTTTATTAACCTAAGAATAAGTTTGACTTTAAATGAAGCTAAGAATAGCTTAGGTTCTATATTAACACTAAGAATAAGTTTGACTTTAAATGAAGCAAAGAATAGCTTAGGTTCTATATTAACCTAGAATGATTTGACTTTAAATGAAGCTAAGAATAGCTTAGGTTCTTTATTAACCTTAGAATAAATTTGACTTTAAATGAAGCTAAGAATAGCTTAGGTTCTATATTAACCTAAGAATAAAAGTTTGACTTTAAATGAAGCTAAGAATAGCTTAGGTTCTATATTAACCTAAGAATAAGTTTGACTTTAAATGAAGCTAAGAATAGCTTAGGTTCTATATTAACCTAAGAATAAGTTTGACTTTAAATGAAGCTAAGAATAGCAGGTTCTATATTAACCTAAGAATAAGTTTGACTTTAAATGAAGCTAAGAATAGCTTAGGTTCTTTATTAACTAAGAATAAGTTTGACTTTAAATGGAAAGCTAAGAATAGCTTAAGGTTCTATATTAACCTAAGAATAAGTTTGACTTTAAATGAAGCTAAGAATAGCTTAGGTTCTATATTAACCCTAAGAATAAATTTGACTTTAAATGAAGCTAAGAATAGCTTAGGTTCTATATTAACCTAAGAATAAGTTTGACTTTAAATGAAGCTAAGAATAGCTTAGGTTCTTTATTAACCTTAGAATAAATTTGACTTTAAATGAAGCTAAGAATAGCTTAGGTTCTATATTAACCTTAGAATAAGTTTGACTTTAAATTAAGCTAAGAATAGCTTAGGTTCTATATTAACCTTAGAATAAGTTTGACTTTAAATGAAGCTAAGAATAGCTTAGGTTCTATATTAACCTAAGAATAAGTTTGACTTTAAATGAAGCTAAGAATAAGCAGGTTCTTTGGCTAACCTAAGAATAAGTTTGACTTTAAATGAAGCAAAGAATAGCTTAGGTTCTATATTAACCTAAGAATAAGTTTGACTTTAAATGAAGCTAAGAATAGCTTAGGTTCTATATTAACCTAAGAATAAGTTTGACTTTAAATGAAGCTAAGAATAGCTTAGGTTCTATATTAACCTAAGAATAAGTTTGACTTTAAATGAAGCTAAGAATAGCTTAGGTTCTTTATTAACCTAAGAATAAGTTTGACTTTAAATGAAGCTAAAGAGAATAGCTTAGGTTCTATATTAACCTAAGAATAAGTTTGACTTCAAATGAAGCTAAGAATAGCGTAGGTTCTATATTAACCTAAGAATAAGTTTGACTTTAAATGAAGCTAGAATAGCTTAGGTTCTTTATTAACCTAAGAATAAGTTTGACTTTAAATGAAGCTAAGAATAGCTTAGGTTCTTTATTAACCTTAGAATAAATTTGACTTTAAATGAAGCTAAGAATAGCTTAGGTTCTATATTAACCTAAGAATAAGTTTGACTTTAAAATGAAGCTAAGAATAGCTTAGGTTCTATATTAACCTAAGAATAAGTTTGACTTTAAATGAAGCTAGAATAGCTGAGGTTCTATATTAACCTAAGAATAAGTTTGACTTTAAATGAAGCTAAGAATAGCTTAGGTTCTATATTAACCTAAGAATAAGTTTGACTTTAAATGAAGCTAAGAATAGCTTAGGTTCTATATTAACCTAAGAATAAATTTGACTTTAAATGAAGCTAAGAATAGCTTAGGTTCTATGATAACAGAGAATAAGTTTGACTTTAAATGAAGCTAAGAATAGCTGAGGTTCTTTATTAACCTTAGAATAAATTTGACTTTAAATGAAGCTAAGAATAGCCCAGGTTCTATATTAACCTTAGAATAAGTTTGACTTTAAATGAAGCTAAGAATAGCTTAGGTTCTATATTAACCTTAGAATAAGTTTGACTTTAAATGAAGCTAAGAATAGCTTAGGTTCTATATTAACCTTAGAATAAGTTTGACTTTAAATGAAGCTAAGAATAGCTTAGGTTCTTTATTAACCTAAGAATAAGTTTGACTTTAAATGAAGCTAAGAATAGCTTAGGTTCTATATTAACCTAAGAATAAGTTTGACTTTAAATGAAGCTAAGAATAGCTTAGGTTCTATATTAAACTTAAGAATAAGTTTGACTTTAAATGAAGCTAAGAATAGCTTAGGTTCTATATTAACCTAAGAATAAGTTTGACTTTAAATGAAGCTAAGAATAGCTTAGGTTCTATATTAACCCTAAGAATAAGTTTGACTTTAAATGAAGCTAAGAATAGATTAGGTTCTATATTAACCTAAGAATAAGTTTGACTTTAAATGAAGCTAATAATAGCTTAGGTTCTATATTAACCTAAGAATAAGTTTGACTTTAAATAAAGCTAAGAATAGCTTAGGTTCTTTATTAACCTAAGAATAAGTTTTGACTTTAAATGAAGCTAAGAATAGCTTAGGTTCTATATTAACCTAAGAATAAATTTGACTTTAAGCCAAACTAAGAATAGCTTAGGTTCTATATTAACCTAAGAATAAGTTTGACTTTAAATGAAGCTAAGAATAGCATAGGTTCTTTATTAACCTTAGAAAAAAATTTGACTTTAAATGAAGCTAAGAATAGCTTAGGTTCTATATTAACCATAGAATAAGTTTGATTTTAAATGAAGCTAAGAATAGCTTAGGTTCTATATTAACCTTAGAATAAGTTTGACTTTAAATGAAGCTAAGAATAGCTTAGGTTCTATATTAACCTAAGAATAAGTTTGACTTTAAATGAAGCTAAGAATTGCTTAGGTTCTATGTCAATAACCTTAGAATAGATTTGAATTTAAATGAAGCTAAGAATAGCTTAGGTTCTATATTAAAACTTAGAATAAGTTTGACTTTAAATGAAGCTAAGAATAGCTTAGGTTCTATATTAACCCTAAGAATAAGTTTGACTTTAAAAATGAAGGTAAGAATAGCTTAGGTTCTTTATTAACCCTAAGAATAAGTTTGACTTTAAATGAAGCTAAGAATAGCTTAGGTTCTATATTAACCTAAGAATAAGTTTGACTTTAAATGAAGCTAAGAATAGCTTAGGTTCTATATTAACTAGAATAAGTTTGACTTTAAATGAAGCTAAGAATAGCTTAGGTTCTATATTAACCTAAGAATAAGTTTGACTTTAAATGAAGCTAAGAATAGCTTAGGTTCTATATTAACCTAAGAATAAGTTTGACTTTAAATGAAGCTAAGAATAGCTTGGTTCTATATTAACCTAAGAATAAGTTTGACTTTAAATGAAGCAAAGAATAGCTTAGGTTCTATATTAACCTAAGAATAGTTTGACTTTAAATGAAGCTAAGAATAGCTTAGGTTCTTTATTAACCTTAGAATAAATTTGACTTTAAATGAAGCTAAGAATAGCTTAGGTTCTATATTAACAAGAATAAGTTTGACTTTAAATGAAGCTAAGAATAGCTTAGGTTCTATATTAACCTAAGAATAAGTTTGACTTTAAATGAAGCTAAGAATAGCTTAGGTTCTATATTAACCTAAGAATAAGTTTGACTTTAAATGAAGCTAAGAATAGCTTAGGTTCTATATTAACCTAAGAATAAGTTTGACTTTAAATGAAGCTAAGAATAGCTTAGGTTCTTTATTAACCTAAGAATAAGTTTGACTTTAAATGAAGCTAAGAATAGCTTAGGTTCTATATTAACCTAAGAATAAGTTTGACTTTAAATGAAGCTAAGAATAGCTTAGGTTCTATATTAACCTAAGAATAAATTTGACTTTAAATGAAGCTAAGAATAGCTTAGGTTCTAAGTAACTAAGAATAAGTTTGACTTTAAATGAAGCTAAGAATAGCTTAGGTTCTTTATTAACCTTAGAATAAATTTGACTTTAAATGAAGCTAGAGATAGCTTAGGTTCTATATTAACCTTAGAATAAGTTTGACTTTAAATTAAGCTAAGAATAGCTTAGGTTCTATATTAACCTTAGAATAAGTTTTGACTTTAAATGAAGCTAAGAATAGCTTAGGTTCTATATTAACCTAAGAATAAGTTTGACTTTAAATGAAGCTAAGAATAGCTTAGGTTCTTTATTAACCTAAGAATAAGTTTGACTTTAAATGAAGCAAAGAATAGCTTAGGTTCTATATTAACCTAAGAATAAGTTTGACTTTAAATGAAGCTAAGAATAGCTTAGGTTCTATATTAACCTAAGAATAAGTTTGACTTTAAATGAAGCTAAGAATAGCTTAGGTTCTATATTAACCTAAGAATAAGTTTGACTTTAAATGAAGCTAAGAATAGCTTAGGTTCTTTATTAACCTAAGAATAAAGTTTGACTTTAAATGAAGCTAAGAATAGCTTAGGTTCTATATTAACCTAAGAATAAGTTTGACTTCAAATGAAGCTAAGAATAGCGTAGGTTCTATATTAACCTAAGAATAAGTTTGACTTTAAATGAAGCTAAGAATAGCTTAGGTTCTTTATTAACCTAAGAATAAGTTTGACTTTAAATGAAGCTAAGAATAGCTTAGGTTCTTTATTAACCTTAGAATAAATTTGACTTTAAATGAAGCTAAGAATAGCTTAGGTTCTATATTAACCTAAGAATAAGTTTGACTTTAAATGAAGCTAAGAATAGCTTAGGTTCTATATTAACCTAAGAATAAGTTTGACTTTAAATGAAGCTAAGAATAGCTGAGGTTCTATATTAACCTAAGAATAAGTTTGACTTTAAATGAAGCTAAGAATAGCTTAGGTTCTATATTAACCTAAGAATAAGTTTGACTTTAAATGAAGTAAGAATAGCTTAGGTTCTATATTAACCTAAGAATAAATTTGACTTTAAATGAAGCTAAGAATAGCTTAGGTTCTATATTAGCCTAAGAATAAGTTTGACTTTAAATGAAGCTAAGAATAGCTGAGGTTCTTTATTAACCTTAGAATAAATTTGACTTTAAATGAAGCTAAGAATAGCTTAGGTTCTATATTAACCTTAGAATAAGTTTGACTTTAAAATGAAGCTAAGAATAGCTTAGGTTCTATATTAACCTTAGAATAAGTTTGACTTTAAATGAAGCTAAGAATAAACTTAGGTTCTATATTAACCTTAAGAGATAAGTTTGACTTTAAATGAAGCTAAGAATAGCTTAGGTTCTTTATTAACCTAAGAATAAGTTTGACTTTAAATGAAGCTAAGAATAGCTTAAGGTTCTATATTAACCTAAGAATAAGTTTGACTTTAAATGAAGCTAAGAATAGCTTAGGTTCTATATTAAACTAAGAATAAGTTTGACTTTAAATGAAGCTAAGAATAGCTTAGGTTCTATATTAACCTAAGAATAAGTTTGACTTTAAATGAAGCTAAGAATAGCTTAGGTTCTATATTAACTAAAGAATAAGTTTGACTTTAAATGAAGCTAAGAATAGATTAGGTTCTATATTAACCTAAGAATAAGTTTGACTTTAAATGAAGCTAATAATAGCTTAGGTTCTATATTAACCTAAGAATAAGTTTTGACTTTAAATAAAGCTAAGAATAGCTTAGGTTCTTTATTAACCTAAGAATAAGTTTGACTTTAAATGAAGCTAAGAATAGCTTAGGTTCTATATTAACCCTAAGAATAAATTTGACTTTAAATGAAGCTAAGAATAGCTTAGGTTCTATATTAACCTAAGAATAAGTTTGACTTTAAATGAAGCTAAGAATAGCATAGGTTCTTTATTAACCTTAGAAAAATTTGACTTTAAATGAAGCTAAGAATAGCTTAGGTTCTATTAATAACTTAGAATAGTTTGATTTTAAATGAAGCTAAGAATAGCTTAGGTTCTATATTAACCATAGAATAAGTTTGACTTTAAATGAAGCTAAGAATAGCTTAGGTTCTATATTAACCTAAGAATAAGTTTGACTTTAAATGAAGCTAAGAATTGCTTAGGTTCTATATTAACCTTAGAATAAGTTTGAATTTAAATGAAGCTAAGAATAGCTTAGGTTCTATATTAAACTTAGAATAAGTTTGACTTTAAATGAAGCTAAGAATAGCTTAGGTTCTATATTAACTAAGAATAAGTTTGACTTTAAATGAAGGTAAGAATAGCTTAGGTTCTTTATTAACTAAGAATAAGTTTGACTTTAAATGAAGCTAAGAATAGCTTAGGTTCTATATTAACCTAAGAATAAGTTTGACTTTAAATGAAGCTAAGTGTAGGTTCTATAGTAACCTAAGAATAAGTTTGACTTTAAATGAAGCTAAGAATAGCTTAGGTTCTATATTAACCTAAGAATAAGTTTGACTTTAAATGAAGCTAAGAATAGCTTAGGTTCTATATTAACTAAGAATAAGTTTGACTTTAAATGAAGCTAAAAATTAGCTTAGGTTCTATATTAACCTAAGAATAAGTTTGACTTTAAATGAAGCTAAGAATAGCTTAGGTTCTATATTAACCTAAGAATAAGTTTGACTTTAAATGAAGCTAAGAATAGCTTAGGTTCTTTATTAACCTAAGAATAAGTTTGACTTTAAATGAAGCTAAGAATAGCTTAGGTTCTATATTAACCAAGAATAAGTTTGACTTTAAATGAAGCTAAGAATAGCTTAGGTTCTATATTAACCTAAGAATAAGCTTGACTTTAAATGAAGCTAAGAATAAGCAAGTTCTATATTAACCTAAGAATAAGTTTGACTTTAAATGGAAAGCTAAGAATAGCTTAGGTTCTATATTAACCTAAGAATAAGTTTGACTTTAAATGAAGCTAAGAATAGCTTAGGTTCTTTATTAACCTAGGAATAAGTTTGACTTTAAATGAAGTAAGAATAGCTTTGGTTCTATATTAACCTAAGAATAAGTTTGACTTTAAATGAAGCTAAGAATAGCTTAGGTTCTATATTAACCTAAGAATAAATTTGACTTTAAATGAAGCTAAGAATAAGCTTAGGTTCTATATTAACCTAAGAATAAGTTTGACTTTAAATGAAGCTAAGAATAGCTTAGGTTCTTTATTAACCTTAGAAAAAATTTGACTTTAAATGAAGCTAAGAATAGCTTAGGTTCTATATTAACCTTAGAATAAGTTTGACTTTAAATGAAGCTAAGAATAGCTTAGGTTCTATATTAACCTTAGAATAAGTTTGACTTTAAATGAAGCTAAGAATAGCTTAGGTTCTATATTAACCTAAGAATAAGTTTGACTTTAAATGAAGCTAAGAATAGCTTAGGTTCTTTATTAACCTAAGAATAAGTTTGACTTTAAGTGACTAAGAATAGCTTAGGTTCTATATTAACCTAAGAATAAGTTTGACTTTAAATGAAGCTAAGAATAGCTTAGGTTCTATATTAAACTAAGAATAAGTTTGACTTTAAATGAAGCTAAGAATAGCTTAGGTTCTATATTAACCTAAGAATAAGTTTGACTTTAAATGAAGCTAAGAATAGCTTAAGGTTCTTTATTAATAAGAATAAGTTTGACTTTAAATGAAGCTAAGAATAGCTTAGGTTCTATATTAACCTAAGAATAAGTTTGACTTTAAATGAAGCTAAGAATAGCTTAGGTTCTTTATTAACCTAAGAATAGTTTAACTTTAAATGAAGCTAAGAATAGCTTAGGTTCATTATTAACCTTAGAATAAATTTGACTTTAAATGAAGCTAAGAATAGCTTAGGTTCTATATTAACCTAGAATAAGTTTGACTTTAAATGAAGCTAAGAATGGCTTAGGTTCTATATTAACCTAAGAATAAGTTTGACTTTAAATGAAGCTAAGAATAGCTTAGGTTCTATATTAACCTAAGAATAAGTTTGACTTTAAATGAAGCTAAGAATAGCTTAGGTTCTATATTAACCCTAAGAATAAGTTTGACTTTAAATGAAGCTAAGAATAGCTTAGGTTTCTATATTAACCTAGAATAAGTTTGACTTTAAATGAAGCTAAGAATAGCTTAGGTTCTATATTAACCTAAGAATAAGTTTGACTTTAAATGAAGCTAAGAATAGCTTAGGTTCTATATTAACCTAAGAATAAATTTGACTTTAAATGAAGCTAAGAATAGCTTAGGTTCTATATTAACCTAAGAATAAGTTTGACTTTAAATGAAGCTAAGAATAGCTTAGGTTCTATATTAACCTAAGAATAAGTTTGACTTTAAATGAAGCTAAGAATAGCTTAGGTTCTATATTAACCTAAGAATAAGTTTGACTTTAAATGAAGCTAAGAATAGCTTAGGTTCTATATTAACTAGAATAAATTTGACTTTAAATGAAGCTAAGAATAGCTTAGGTTCTATATTAACCTAAGAATAAGTTTGACTTTAAATGAAGCTAAGAATAGCTTAGGTTCTTTATTAACCTTAGAATAAATTTGACTTTAAATGAAGCTATCAGCTTAGGTTCTATATTTAACCTAAAGAATAAGTTTGACTTTAAATGAAGCTAAGAATAGCTTAGGTTCTATATTAACCAAGAATAAGTTTGACTTTAAATGAAGCTAAGAATAGCTTGGGTTCTTTATTAACCTAAGAATAAGTTTGACTTTAAATGAAGCTAAGAATAGCTTAGGTTCTATATTAAACTAAGAATAAGTTTGACTTTAAATGAAGCTAAGAATAGCTTAGGTTCTATATTAAACTAAGAATAAGTTTGACTTTAAATGAAGCTAAGAATAGCTTAGGTTCTTATTAACAACAAGAATAAGTTTGACTTTAAATGAAGCTAAGAATAGCTTAGGTTCTTTATTAACCTAAGAATAAGTTTGACTTTAAATGAAGCTAAGAAATAGCTTAGGTTCTATATTAACCTAAGAATAAGTTTTACTTTAAATGAAGCTAAGAATAGCTTAGGTTCTTTATTAACCTAAGAATAAGTTTGACTTTAAATGAAGCTAAGAATAGCTTAGGTTCTTTATTAACCCTAAGAATAAGTTTGACTTTAAATGAAGCTAAGAATAGCTTAGGTTCTATATTAACCCTAAGAATAAGTTTGACTTTAAATGAAGCTAAGAATAGCTGAGGTTCTTTATTAACCTAAGAATAAGTTTGACTTTAAATGAAGCTAAGAATAGCTTAGGTTCTATATTAACCTAAGAATAAGTTTGACTTTAAATGAAGCTAAGAATAGCTTAGGTTCTTTATTAACCTAAGAATAAGTTTGACTTTAAATGAAGCTAAGAATAGCTTAGGTTCTTTATTAACCCTAAGAATAAGTTTGACTTTAAATGAAGCTAAGAATAGCTAGGTTCTATATTAACCTAAGAATAAGTTTTACTTTAAATGAAGCTAAGAATAGCTTAGGTTCTATATTAACTAAGAACAGTTTGACTTTAAATGAAGCTAAGAATAGCTTAGGGTCTATATTAACCTAAGAATAAGTTTGACTTTAAATGAAGCTAAGAATAGCTTAGGTTCTATATTAACCTAAGAATAAGTTTGACTTTAAATGAAGCTAAGAATAGCTTAGGTTCTTTATTAACCTAAGAATAAGTTTGACTTTAAATGAAGCAGAATAGCTTAGGTTCTATATTAACCTAAGAATAAGTTTGACTTTAAATGAAGCTAAGAATAGCTTAGGTTCTATATTAAACTAAGAATAAGTTTGACTTTAAATGAAGCTAAGAATAGCTTAGGTTCTATATTAACCTAAGAATAAGTTTGACTTTAAATGAAGCTAAGAATAGCTTAGGTTCTTTATTAACCTAAGAATAAGTTTGACTTTAAATGAAGCTAAGAATAGCTTAGGTTCTATTAACCTAAGAATAAGTTTGACTTTTAAATGAAGCTAAGAATGACAGGTTCTTTATTAACCTAAGAATAAGTTTAACTTTAAATGAAGCTAAGAATAGCTTAGGTTCATTATTAACCTTAGAATAAATTTGACTTTAAATGAAGCTAAGAATAGCTTAGGTTCTATATTAACCTAAGAATAAGTTTGACTTTAAATGAAGCTAAGAATAGCTGAGGTTCTATATTAACCCTAAGAATAAGTTTGACTTTAAATGAAGCTAAGAATAGCTTAGGTTCTTTATTAACCCACTAAGAATAAGTTTGGCTTTAAATGAAGCTAAGAATAGCTTAGGTTCTATATTAACCTAAGAATAAGTTTGACTTTAAATGAAGCTAAGAATAGCTTAGGTTCTATATTAACCTATGAATAAGTTTGACTTTAAATGAAGCTAAGAATAGCTAAGGTTCTTTATTAACCTTAGAATAAATTTGACTTTAAATGAAGCTAAGAATAGCTTAGGTTCTATATTAACCTAAGAATAAGTTTGACTTTAAATGAAGCTAAGAATAGCTTAGGTTCTATATTAACCTAAGAATAAGTTTGACTTTAAATGAAGCTAAGAATAGCTTAGGTTCTATATTAACCTAAGAATAAGTTTGACTTTAAATGAAGCTAAGAATAGCTTAGGTTCTATATTAACCTAAGAATAAGTTTGACTTTAAATGAGCTAAGAATAGCTTAGGTTCTTTATTAACCCTAAGAATAAGTTTGACTTTTAAATGAAGCTAAGAATAGCTTAGGTTCTATATTAAACTAAGAATAAGTTTGACTTTAAATGAAGCTAAGAATAAAGCTTAGGTTCTTTATTAACCTTAGAATAAATTTGACTTTAAATGAAGCTAAGAATAGCTTAGGTTCTTTATTAACCTAAGAATAAGTTTGACTTTAAATGAAGCTAAGAATAGCTTAGGTTCTATATTAACCTAAGAATAAGTTTTACTTTAAATGAAGCTAAGAATAGCTTAGGTTCTTTATTAACCTAAGAATAAGTTTGACTTTAAATGAAGCTAAGAATAGCTTAGGTTCTTTATTAACCTAAGAATAAGTTTGACTTTAAATGAAACTAGAATAGCTTAGGTTCTATATTAACCTAAGAATAAGTTTGACTTTAAATGAAGCTAAGAATAGCTTAGGTTCTTTATTAACCTAAGAATAAGTTTGACTTTAAATGAAGCTAAGAATAGCTTAGGTTCTATATTAACCTAAGAATAAGTTTGACTTTAAGTAAAGAGCTAAGAATAGCTTAGGTTCTTTATTAACCTAAGAATAAGTTTGACTTTAAATGAAGCTAAGAATAGCTTAGGTTCTTTATTAACCTAAGAATAAGTTTGACTTTAAATGAAGCTAAGAATAGCTTAGGTTCTATATTAACCTAAGAATAAGTTTTACTTTAAATGAAGCTAAGAATAGCTTAGGTTCTATATTAACCTAAGAATAAGTTTGACTTTAAATGAAGCTAAGAATAGCTTAGGGTCTATATTAACCTAAGAATAAGTTTGACTTTAAATGAAGCTAAGAATAGCTTAGGTTCTATATTAACCTAGGTAAGTTTAGGCTTTAAATGAAGCTAAGAATAGCTTAGGTTCTATATTAACTAAGAATAAGTTTGACTTTAAATGAAGCTAAGAATAGCTTAGGTTCTTTATTAACCTAAGAATAAGTTTGACTTTAAATGAAGTAAGAATAGCTTAGGTTCTATATTAACCTAAGAATAAGTTTGACTTTAAATGAAGCTAAGAATAGCTTAGGTTCTATATTAACCTATGAATAAGTTTGACTTTAAATGAAGCTAAGAATAGCTAAGGTTCTTTATTAACCTTAGAATAAATTTGAAGCTTTAAATGAAGCTAAGAATAGCTTAGGTTCTATATTAACCTAAGAATAAGTTTTGACTTTAAATGAAGCTAAGAATAGCTTAGGTTCTTTGTAAATAACCTAAGAATAAGTTTGACTTTAAATGAAGCTAAGAATAGCTTAAGGTTCTATATTAACCTAAGAATAAGTTTACTTTAAATGAAGCTAAGAATAGCTTGGATTTGTTTATTAACCTAAGAATAAGTTTGACTTTAAATGAAGCTAAGAATAGCTTAGGTTCTTTATTAACTAAGAATAAGTTTGACTTTAAATGAAGCTAAGAATAGCTTAGGTTCTTTACTAACCTAAGAATAAGTTTGACTTTAAATGAAGCTAAGAATAGCTTAAGGTTCTATATTAACCTAAGAATAAGTTTGACTTTAAATGAAGCTAAGAATAGCTTAGGTTCTATATTAACCCTAAGAATAAGTTTTACTTTAAATGAAGCTAAGAATAGCTTAGGTTCTTTATTAACCCTAAGAATAAGTTTGACTTTAAATGAAGCTAAGGTAGCTTAGGTTCTTTATTAACCTAAGAATAAGTTTGACTTTAAATGAAGCTAAGAATAGCAGGTTCTTTATTAACCTAAGAATAAGTTTGACTTTAAAATGAAGCTAAGAATAGCTTATGTTCACCATATTAACATAAGAATAAGTTTTACTTTAAATGAAGCTAAGAATAGCTTAGGTTCTATATTAACTGAGCAAGTTTGACTTTAAATGAAGCTAAGAATAGCTTAGGGTCTATATTAACCTAAGAATAAGTTTGACTTTAAATGAAGCTAAGAATAGCTTAGGTTCTATATTAACCTAAGAATAAGTTTGACTTTAAATGAAGCTAAGAATAGCTTAGGTTCTATATTAACCTAAGAATAAGTTTGACTTTAAATGAAGCTAAGAATAGCTTAGGTTCTTTATTAACCTAAGAATAAGTTTGACTTTAAATGAAGCTAAAGTAAGCTTAAGGTTCTATATTAACCTAAGAATAAGTTTGACTTTAAATGAAGCTAAGAATAGCTTAGGTTCTATATTAACCTATGAATAAGTTTGACTTTAAATGAAGCTAAGAATAGCTAAGGTTCTTTATTAACCTTAGAATAAATTTGACTTTAAATGAAGCTAGAATAAGCTTAGGTTCTATATTAACCTAAGAATAAGTTTGACTTTAAATGAAGCCCAGAATAGCTTAGGTTCTATAAGTAACCTAGAATAAGTTTGACTTTAAATGAAGCTAAGAATAGCTTAGGTTCTATATTAACCTAAGAATAAGTTTGACTTTAAATGAAGCTAAGAATAGCTTAGGTTCTATATTAACTAAGAATAGAAGTTTGACTTTAAATGAAGCTAGAATAGCTTAGGTTCTATATTAACCCTAGAATAAGTTTGACTTTAAATGAAGCTAAGAATAGCTTAGGTTCTATATTAACCTATGAATAAGTTTGACTTTAAATGAAACTAAGAATAGCTAAGGTTCTTTATTAACCTTAGAATAAATTTGACTTTAAATGAAGCTAAGAATAGCTTAGGTTCTATATTAACCTAAGAATACGTTTGACTTTAAATGAAGCTAAGAATAGCTTAGGTTCTTTATTAACCTAAGAATAAGTTTGACTTTAAATGAAGCTAAGAATAGCTTAGGTTCTATATTAACCTAAAGAATAAGTTTTACTTTAAATGAAGCTAAGAATAGCTTAGGTTGTTTATTAACCTAAGAATAAGTTTGACTTTAAATGAAGCTAAGAATAGCTTAGGTTCTTTATTAACCTAAGAATAAGTTTGACTTTAAATGAAGCTAAGAATAGCTTAGGTTCTTTACTAACCTAAGAATAAGTTTGACTTTAAATGAAGCTAAGAATAGCTTAGGTTCTATATTAACCTAAGAATAAAGTTTGACTTTAAATGAAGCTAAGAATAGCTTAGGTTCTATATTAACCTAAAAGAATAAGTTTTACTTTAAATGAAGCTAAGAATAGCTTGGGTTCTTTATTAACCTAAGAATAAGTTTGACTTTAAATGAAGCTAAGAGAATAGCTTAGGTTCTTTATTAACCTAAGAATAAGTTTGACTTTAAATGAAGCTAAGAATAGCTTAGGTTCTTTATTAACCTAAGAATAAATTTTGACTTTAAATGAAGCTAAGAATAGCTTATGTTCTATATTAACCTAAGAATAAGTTTTACTTTAAATGAAGCTAAGAATAGCTTAGGTTCTATATTAACCTAAGAATAAGTTTGACTTTAAATGAAGCTAAGAATAGCTTAGGGTCTATATTAACTACAAAGAATAAGTTTGACTTTAAATGAAGCTAGAGATAAGCTTGGTTCTATATTAACCTAAGAATAAGTTTGACTTTAAATGAAGCTAAGAATAGCTTAGGTTCTATGTCTCTAAGAATAAAAGTTTGACTTTAAATGAAGCTAAGAATAGCTTAGGTTCTTTATTAACCTAAGAATAAGTTTGACTTTAAATGAAGCTAAGAATAGCTTAGGTTCTATATTAACCTAGAATAAGTTTGACTTTAAATGAAGCTAAGAATAGCTTAGGTTCTATATTAACCTATGAATAAGTTTGACTTTAAATGAAGCTAAGAATAGCTAAGGTTCTTTATTAACCTTAGAATAAATTTGACTTTAAATGAAGCTAAGAATAGCTTAGGTTCTATATTAACCTAAGAATAAGTTTGACTTTAAATGAAGCTAAGAATAGCTTAGGTTCTATATTAACCCTAAGAATAAGTTTGACTTTAAATGAAGCTAAGAATAGCTTAGGTTCTATATTAACTAAGAATAAGTTTGACTTTAAATGAAGCTAAGAATAGCTTAGGTTCTATATTAACCTAAGAATAAGTTTGACTTTAAATGAAGCTAAGAATAGCTTAGGTTCTTTATTAACCTAAAGAGAAGTTTGACTTTAAATGAAGCTAAGAATAGCTTAGGTTCTATATTAAACTAAGAATAAGTTTGACTTTAAATGAAGCTAAGAATAGCTTAGGTTCTTTATTAACCTTAGAATAAGTTTGACTTTAAATGAAGCTAAAGATAAGCTTAGGTTCTTTATTAACCTAAGAATAAGTTTGAGCTTTAAATGAAGCTAAATTACGCTTAGGTTCTATATTAACCCTAAGAGAGAATAAGTTTTACTTTAAATGAAGCTAGAATAGCTTAGGTTCTTTATTAACCTAAGAATAAGTTTGACTTTAAATGAAGCTAAGAATAGCTTAGGTTCTTTATTAACCTAAGAATAAGTTTGACTTTAAATGAAGCTAAGAATAGCTTAGGTTCTATATTAACCTAAGAATAAGTTTGACTTTAAATGAAGCTAAGAATAGCTTAGGTTCTTTATTAACCCTAAGAATAAGTTTGACTTAAATGAAGCTAAGAATAGCTTAGGTTCTATATTAACCTAAGAATAAGTTTGACTTTAAATGTAGTACGAGAATAGCTTAGGTTCTTTATTAACCTAAGAATAAGTTTGACTTTAAATGAAGCTAAGAATAGCTTAGGTTCTTTATTAACCTAAGAATAAGTTTGACTTTAAATGAAGCTAAGAATAGCTTAGGTTCTATATTAACCTAAGAATAAGTTTTACTTTAAATGAAGCTAAGAATAGCTTAGGTTCTATATTAACCTAAGAATAAGTTTGACACAAATGAAGCTAAGAATAGCTTAGGGTCTATATTAACCTAAGAATAAGTTTGACTTTAAATGAAGCTAAGAATAGCTTAGGTTCTATATTAACCTAAGAATAAGTTTGACTTTAAATGAAGCTAAGAATAGCTTGGGTTCTATATTAACCTAAGAATAAGTTTGACTTTAAATGAAGCTAAGAATAGCTTAGGTTCTTTATTAACCTAAGAATAAGTTTGACTTTAAATGAAGCTAAGAATAGCTTAGGTTCTATATTAACCTAAGAATAAGTTTGACTTTAAATGAAGCTAAGAATAGCTTAGGTTCTATATTAACCTATGAATAAGTTTGACTTTAAATGAAGCTAAGAATAGCTAAGGTTCTTTATTAACCTTAGAATAAATTTGACTTTAAATGAAGCTAAGAATAGCTTAGGTTCTATATTAACCTAAGAATAAGTTTGACTTTAAATGAAGCTAAGAATAGCTTAGGTTCTTTATTAACCCTAGAATAATTTGACTTTAAATGAAGCTAAGAATAGCTTAGGTTCTATATTAACTAAAGATAAGTTTTACTTTAAATGAAGCTAAGAATAGCTTAGGTTGTTTATTAACCTAAGAATAAGTTTGACTTTAAATGAAGCTAAGAATAGCTTAGGTTCTTTATTAACCTAAGAATAGGATTTTGACTTTAAATGAAGCTAAGAATAGCTTAGGTTCTTTACCTAACCTAAGAATAAGTTTGACTTTAAATGAAGCTAAGAATAGCTTAGGTTCTATATTAACCTAAGAATAAGTTTGACTTTAAATGAAGCTAAGAATAGCTTAGGTTCTATATTAACCCTAAGAATAAGTTTTTACTTTAAATGAAGCTAAGAATAGCTTAGGTTCTTTATTAACTAAGAATAAGTTTGACTTTAAATGAAGCTAAGAATAGCTTAGGTTCTTTATTAACCTAAGAATAAGTTTGACTTTAAATGAAGCTAAGAATAGCTTAGGTTCTTTATTAACCTAAGAATAAGTTTGACTTTAAATGAAGCTAAGAATAGCTTAGGTTCTATATTAACCTAAGAATAAGTTTTACTTTAAATGAAGCTAAGAATAGCTTAGGTTCTATATTAACCTAAGAATAAGTTTGACTTTAAATGAAGCTAAGAATAGCTTAGGGTCT
The DNA here is from genome assembly GCA_037127315.1 of Ascarosepion bandense. Classification (NCBI taxonomy): domain Eukaryota; kingdom Metazoa; phylum Mollusca; class Cephalopoda; order Sepiida; family Sepiidae; genus Ascarosepion; species Ascarosepion bandense. The sequence goes on along the minus strand of JBBBDQ010018697.1, from coordinate 12,430 downwards.
ATATTAACCTAAGAATAAGTTTGACTTTAAATGAAGCTAAGAATAGCTTAGGTTCTATATTAACCTAGAATAAGTTTGACTTTAAATGAAGCTAAGAATAGCTTAGGTTCTATATTAACCTAAGAATAAGTTTGACTTTAAATGAAGCTAAGAATAGCTTAGGTTCTTTATTAACCTAAGAATAGTTTGACTTTAAATGAAGCTAAGAATAGCTTAGGTTCTATATTAACCCTAAGAATAAGTTTGACTTTAAATGAAGCTAAGAATAGCTTAGGTTCTATATTAACCTATGAATAAGTTTGACTTTAAATGAAGCTAAGAATAGCTAAGGTTCTTTATTAACCTTAGAATAAATTTGACTTTAAATGAAGCTAAGAATAGCTTAGGTTCTATATTAACCTAAGAATAAGTTTGACTTTAAATGAAGCTAAGAATAGCTTAGGTTCTATATTAACCTAAGAATAAGTTTGACTTTAAATGAAGCTAAGAATAGCTTAGGTTCTATATTAACCCTAGAATAAGTTTGACTTTAAATGAAGCTAAGAATAGCTTAGGTTCTATATTAACCTAAGAATAAGTTTTACTTTAAATGAAGCTAAGAATAGCTTAGGTTCTTTATTAACCTAAGAATAAGTTTGACTTTAAATGAAGCTAAGAATAGCTTGGGTTCTTTATTAACCTAAGAATAAGTTTGACTTTAAATGAAGCTAAGAATAGCTTAGGTTCTTTATTAACCTAAGAATAAGTTTGACTTTAAATGAAGCTAAGAATAGCTTAGGTTCTATATTAACCTAAGAATAGTTTTACTTTAAATGAAGCTAAGAATAGCTTAGGTTCTATATTAATACAAGAATAAGTTTGACTTTAAATGAAGCTAAGAATAGCTTAGGGTCTATATTAACCTAAGAATAAGTTTGACTTTAAATGAAGCTAAGAATAGCTTAGGTTCTATATTAACCTAAAGAATAAGTTTGACTTTAAATGAAGCTAAGAATAGCTTAGGTTCTATATTAACTAAGAATAAGTTTGACTTTAAATGACTAGGGCTCAGCAGGTTCTTTATTAACCTAAGAATAAGTTTGACTTTAAAAACCGACTAAGAATAGCTTAGGTTCTATATTAACCTAAGAATAAGTTTGACTTTAAATGAAGCTAAGAATATGTAGGTTCTATATTAACCTATGAATAAGTTTGACTTTAAATGAAGCTAAGAATAGCTAAGGTTCTTTATTAACCTTAGAATAAATTTGACTTTAAATGAAGCTAAGAATAGCTTAGGTTCTATATTAACCTAAGAATAAGTTTGACTTTAAATGAAGCTAAGAATAGCTTAGGTTCTATATTAACCTAAGAATAAGTTTGACTTTAAATGAAGCTAAGAATAGCTTAGGTTCTATATTAACCTAAGAATAAGTTTGACTTTAAATGAAGCTAAGAATAGCTTAGGTTCTATATTAACCTAAGAATAAGTTTGACTTTAAATGAAGCTAAGAATAGCTTAGGTTCTTTATTAACTAAGAATAAGTTTGACTTTAAATGAAGCTAAGAATAGCTTAGGTTCTATATTAAACTAAGAATAAGTTTGACTTTAAATGAAGCTAAGAATAGCTTAGGTTCTTTATTAACCTTAGAATAAGTATGACTTTAAATGAAGCTAAGATAGCTTAGGTTCAACCTAAGAATAAGTTTGACTTTAAATGAAGCTAAGAATAGCTTAGGTTCTATATTAACCTATAAGAATAAGTTTTACTTTAAATGAAGCTAAGAATAGCTTAGGTTCTTTATTAAACCTAGAATAAGTTTGACTTTAAATGAAGCTAAGAATAGCTTAGGTTCTTTATTAACCTAGAGTTTGACTTTAAATGAAGCTAAGAATAGCTTAGGTTCTATATTAACCTAAGAATAAGTTTGACTTTAAATGAAGCTAAGAATAGCTTAGGTTCTTTATTAACCAAAGAATGATTTGACTTTAAATGAAGCTAAGAATAGCTTAGGTTCTATATTAACCCTAAGAATAAGTTTGACTTTAAATGAAGCTAAGAATAGCTTAGGTTCTTTATTAACCTAAGGATAAGTTTGACTTTAAATGAAGCTAAGAATAGCTTAGGTTCTTTATTAACCTAAGAATAAAGTTTGACTTTAAATGAAGCTAAGAATAGCTTAGGTTCTATATTAACCTAAGAATAAGTTTTACTTTAAATGAAGCTAAGAATAGCTTAGGTTCTATATTAACCCTAAGAATAAGTTTGACTTTAAATGAAGCTAAGAATAGCTTAGGGTCTATATTAACCTAAGAATAAGTTTGACTTTAAATGAAGCTAAGAATAGCTTAGGTTCTATATTAACCTAAGAATAAGTTTGACAATGGAAGCTAAGAATAGCTTAGGTTCTATATTAACCTAAGAATAAGTTTGACTTTAAATGAAGCTAAGAATAGCTTAGGTTCTTTATTAACCAAAGAATAAGTTTGACTTTAAATGAAGCTAAGAATAGCTTAGGTTCTTTATTAACCAAAGAATAAGTTTGACTTTAAATGAAGCTAAGAATAGCTTAGGTTCTTTATTAACCTAAGAATAAGTTTGAGTTTAAATGAAGCTAAGAATAGCTTAGGTTATATTGCTAGAATAAGTTTTACTTTAAATGAAGCTAAGAATAGCTTAGGTTCTTCATTAACCTAAGAATAAGTTTGACTTTAAATGAAGCTAAGAATAGCTTAGGTTCTTTATTAAACTAAGAATAAGTTTGACTTTAAATGAAGCTAAGAATAGCTTAGGTTCTATATTAAACTAAGAATAAGTTTGACTTTAAATGAAGCTAGGTTAGCTTAGGTTCTTTATTAACCTTAGAATAAGTTTGACTTTAAATGAAGCTAAGAATAAACGGGTTCTTTAAATAGCACTAAGAATAAGTTTGACTTTAAATGAAGCTAAGAATAGCTTAGGTTCTATATTAACCTAAGAATAAGTTTTACTTTAAAATGAAGCTAAAAATAGCTTAGGTTCTTTATTAACCTAAGAATAAGTTTGACTTTAAATGAAGCTAAGAATAGCTTGGGTTCTTTATTAACCTAAGAATAAGTTTGACTTTAAATGAAGCTAAGAATAGCTTAGGTTCTATAACCTAAGAATAAGTTTGACTTTAAATGAAGCTAGAATAGCTTAGGTTCTTTATTAACCAAAGAATAAGTTTGACTTTAAATGAAGCTAAGAATAGCTTAGGTTCTATATTAACCTAAGAATAAGTTTGACTTTAAATGAAGCTAAGAATAGCTTAGGTTCTTTATTAACCTAAGAATAAGTTTGACTTTAAATGAAGCTAAGAATAGCTTAGGTTCTTTATTAACCTAAGAATAAGTTTGGAAATGAAGCTAAGAATAGCTTAGGTTCTATATTAAACTAAGAATAAGTTTACTTTAAATGAAGCTAAGAGAACTTAGGTTCTATGTGCTCTAAGAATAAGTTTGACTTTTAAATGAAGCTAAGAATAGCTTAGGGTCTATATTAACCTAAGAATAATTTTGACTTTAAATGAAGCTAAGAATAGCTTAGGTTCTATATTAACCTAAGAATAAGTTTGACTTTAAATGAAGCTAAGAAATAGCTTAGGTTCTATTAACCCTAAGAATAAGTTTGACTTTAAATGAAGCTAAGATAGCTTAGGTTCTTTATTAACCTAAGAATAAGTTTGACTTTAAATGAAGCTAAGAATAGCTTAGGTTCTATATTAACCTAAGAATAAGTTTTACTTTAAATGAAGCTAAGAATAGCTTAGGTTCTATATTAACCTAAGAATAAGTTTGACTTTAAATGAAGCTAAGAATAGCTTAGGGTCTATATTAACCTAAGAATAAGTTTGACTTTAAATGAAGCTAAGAATAGCTTAGGTTCTATATTAACCTAAGAATAAGTTTGACTTTAAATGAAGCTAAGAATAGCTTAGGTTCTATATTAACCTAAGAATAAGTTTGACTTTAAATGAAGCTAAGAATAGCTTGGTTCTTTATTAACCTAAGAATAAGTTTGACTTTAAATGAAGCTAAGAATAGCTTAGGTTCTATATTAACCTAGAATAAGTTTGACTTTAAATGAAGCTAAGAATAGCTTAGGTTCTATATTAACCTAAGAATAAGTTTGACTTTAAATGACTAAGAACAAACAGGTTCTTTATTAACCAAAGAATAAGTTTGACTTTAAATGAGGCTAAGAATAACCAGGTTCTTTATTAACCAAAGAATAAGTTTGACTTTAAATGAAGCTAAGAATAGCTTAGGTTCTTTATTAACCTAAGAATAAATTTGAGTTTAAATGAAGCTAAGAATAGCTTAGGTTCTATATTAACCTAAGAATAAAGTTTTACTTTAAATGAAATAGAATAGCTTAGGTTCTTTATTAATATAGAATAAAGTTTGACTTTTAAATGAAGCTAAGAATAGCTTAGGTTCTTTATTAACCTAAGAATAAGTTTGACTTTAAATGAAGCTAAAGGCAAGCAGGTTCTATATTAAACTAAGAATAAAGTTTGACTTTAAATGAAGCTAAGAATAGCTTGGTTCTTTATTAACCTTAGAATAAGTTTGACTTTAAATGAAGCTAAGAATAAGCTTAGGTTCTTTATTAACCTAAGAATAAGTTTGACTTTAAATGAAGCTAAGAATAGCTTGAGTTCTATATTAACCTAAGAATAAGTTTTACTTTAAATGAAGCTAAAAATAGCTTAGGTTCTTTATTAACCTAAGAATAAGTTTGACTTTAAATGAAGCTAAAATAAGCTTAGGTTCTTTATTAACCTAAGAATAAGTTTGACTTTAAATGAAGCTAAGAATAGCTTAGGTTCTATATTAACCTAAGAATAAGTTTGACTTTAAATGAAGCTAAGAATAGCTTAAGGTTCTTTATTAACCAAAGAATAAGTTTGACTTTAAATGAAGCCCAGAGAATGGCTTAGGTTCCATATTAACCTAAGAATAAGTTTGACTTTAAATGAAGCTAAGAATAGCTTAGGTTCTTTATTAACCTAAGAATAAGTTTGACTTTAAATGAAGCTAAGAATAGCTTAGGTTCTTTATTAACCTAAGAATAAGTTTGACTTTAAATGAAGCTAAGAATAGCTTAGGTTCTATATTAAACTAAGAATAAGTTTTACTTTAAATGAAGCTAAGAATAGCTTAGGTTCTATATTAACCTAAGAATAAGTTTGACTTTAAATGAAGCTAAAAGAATAGCTTCAGGGTCTATATTAACCTAAGAATAATTTTGACTTTAAATGAAGCTAAGAATAACAAGTTCCTCATTAACTAAAGATAGTTGACTTTAAATGAAGCTAAGAATAGCTTAGGTTCTATATTAACCTCCCTAAGAATAAGTTTGACTTTAAATGAAGCTAAGAGCTGGCTTAGTTCCTTTATTAACCTAAGAATAAGTTTGACTTTAAATGACTAAGAATAGCTTAGGTTCTATATTAACCTAAGAATAAGTTTGACTTTAAATGAAGCTAAGAATAGCTTAGGTTCTATATTAACCTAAGAATAAATTTGACTTTAAATGAAGCTAAAATGACTTAAGGTTCTTTATTAACCAAAGAATAAAGTTTGACTTTAAATGAAACTAAGAATAACTAGGTTCTATATTAACCCTAAGAACAAGTTCTGACTTTAAATGAAGCTAAGAATAGCTTAGGTTCTTTATTAACCTAAAATAAGTTTGACTTTAAATGAAGCTAAGAATAGCTTAGGTTCTATATTATCTAGAGGTAAGTTTTACTTTAAATGAAGCTAGAATAGCTTAGGTTTATTAACCTAAGAATAGGTTTGACTTTAAATGAAGCTAAAGACGCTTAGGTCTTTATTAACCTAAAGAATAAGTTTGGCTTTTAAATGAAGCTAAGAATAGCTTAGGTTCTTTATTAACCTAAGAATAAGTTTGACTTTAAATGAAGCTAAGAATAGCTTAGGTTCTATATTAACCTAAGAATAAGTTTGACTTTAAATGAAGCTAAGAATGGCTTAGGTTCTATATTAACCTAAGAATAAGTTTTACTTTAAATGAAGCTAAGAATAGCTTAGGTTCTTTATTAACCTAAGAATAGTTGACTTTAAATGAAGCTAAGAATAGCTTAGGTTTCTTTATTAACCTAAAGATAAGTTTGACTTTAAATGAAGCTAAGAATAGCTTAGGTTCTTTATTAACTAAGAATAAGTTTGACTTTAAATGAAGCTAAGAATAGCTTAGGTTCTATATTAACCTAAGAATAAGTTTGACTTTAAATGAAGCTAAGAATAGCTTAGGTTCTATATTAACCTAAGAATAAGTTTGACTTTAAATGAAGCCCAAGAATAAACAGGTTCTTTATTAACCTAAGAATAAGTTTGACTTTAAATGAAGCTAAGAATAGCTTAGGTTCTATATTAACCTAAAGAATAAGTTTGACTTTAAATGAAGCTAAGAATGACAGGTTCTATATTAACCTATGAATAAGTTTGACTTTAAATGAAGCTAAGAATAGCTAAGGTTTCCTTTATTAACCTTGAAAGAATAAATTTGACTTTAAATGAAGCTAAGAATAGCTTAGGTTCTATATTAACCTAAGAATAAGTTTGACTTTAAATGAAGCTAAGAATAGCTTAGGTTCTATATTAACCTAAGAATAAGTTTGACTTTAAATGAAGCTAAGAATAGCTTAGGTTCTATATTAACCTAAGAATAAGTTTGACTTTGACTAGGCTAAGAATAGCTTAGGTTCTATATTAACCTAAGAATAAGTTTGACTTTAAATGAAGCTAAGAATAGCTTAGGTTCTTTATTAACCTAAGAATAAGTTTGACTTTAAATGAAGCTAAGAATAACTGAGGTTCTATATTAAGCTAAGAATAAGTTTGACTTTAAATGAAGCTAGAATAAACAGTTCTTTATTAACCTTAGAATAAGTTTGACTTTAAATGAAGCTAAGAATAGCTTAGGTTCTTTATTAACACTAAAAATAGATTTGACTTTAAATGAAGCTAAGAATAGCTTAGGTTCTATATTAACTAAGAATAAGTTTTACTTTAAATGAAGCTAAGAATAGCTTAGGTTCTTTATTAACCTAAGAATAAGTTTGACTTTAAATGAAGCTAAGAATAGCTTAGGTTCTTTATTAACTAAGAATAAGTTTGACTTTAAATGAAGCTAAGAATAGCTTAGGTTCTATATTAACCTAAGAATAAGTTTGACTTTAAATGAAGCTAAAATAGCTTAGGTTCTTTATTAACCAAAGAATAAGTTTGACTTTAAATGAAGCTAAGAATAGCTTAGGTTCTATATTAACCTAAGAATAAGTTTGACTTTAAATGAAGCTAAGAATAGCTTAGGTTCTTTATTAACCTAAGAATAAGTTTGACTTTAAATGAAGCTAAGAATAGCTTAGGTTCTTTATTAACCAAGAATAAGTTTGACTAAATGAAGCTAAGAATAGCTTGGGTTCTATATTAACCTAAGTACCAAGTTTTACTTTAAATGAAGCTAAGAATAGCTTAGGTTCTATATTAACCTAAGAATAAGTTTGACTTTAAATGAAGCTAAGAATAGCTTAAGGTCTATATTAACCTAAGAATAAGTTTGACTTTAAATGAGAAAATTAAAATAACTAGGTTCTATTATTTAAGAATGAAACATAAAACAACAGAATTTATATTCTTCTAAGAATAGTTTGACTTTAATGAAATAGGACAAGCTTAGGTTCTTTATTAACCCTAGAATAGGTTTGACTTTAAATGAAGCTAAGAATAGCTTAGGTTCTATATTAACCTAAGAATAAGTTTGACTTTAAATGAAGCTAGAAATAGCTTAGGTTCTATATTAACCTAAGAATAAGTTTGACTTTAAATGAAGCTAAGAATAGCTTAGGTTCTTTATTAACTAAAGAATAAGTTTGACTTTAAATGAAGCTAAGAATAGCTTAGGTTCTATATTAACCTAAGAATAAGTTTGACTTTAAATGAAGCTAAGAATAGCTTAGGTTCTTTATTAACCTAAGAATAAGTTTGAGTTTAAATGAAGCTAAGAATAGCTTAGGTTCTATATTAACCTAAGAATAAGTTTTACTTTAAATGAAGCTAAGAATAGCTTAGGTTCTTTATTAACCTAAGAATAAGTTTGACTTTAAATGAAGCTAAGAATAGCTTAGGTTCTTTATTAACCTAAGAATAAGTTTGACTTTAAATGAAGCTAAGAATAGCTTAGGTTCTATATTAAACAAGAATAAGTTTGACTTTAAATGAAGCTAAGAATAGCTTAGGTTCTTTATTAACCTTAGAATGAGTTTGACTTTAAATGAAGCTAAGAATAGCTTAGGTTCTTTATTAACCTAAGAAATAAGTTTGACTTTAAATGAAGCTAAGAATAGCTTAGGTTCTATATTAACCTAAGAATAAGTTTTACTTTAAATGAAGCTAAGAATAGCTTAGGTTCTTTATTAACCTAAGAATAAGTTTGACTTTAAATGAAGCTAAGAATAGCTTAGGTTCTTTTATTAACCTAAGAATAAGTTTGACTTTAAATGAAGCTAAGAATAGCTTAGGTTCTATATTAACGTAAGAATAAGTTTGACTTTAAATGAAGCTAAGAATAGCTTAGGTTCTTTATTAACCAAAGAATAAGTTTGACTTAAATGAAGCTAAGAATAGCTTAGGTTCTATATTAACTAAGAATAAGTTTGACTTTAAATGAAGCTAAGAATAGCTTGGGTTCTTTATTAACCTAAGAATAAGTTTGACTTTAAATGAAGCTAAGAATAGCTTAGGTTCTTTATTAACCAAGAATAAGTTTGACTTTAAATGAAGCTAAGAATAGCTTAGGTTCTATAAATATAACACCTAAATATAAGTTTTAACTTTAAATGAAGCTAAGAATAGCTTAGGTTCTATATTAACCTAAGAATAAGTTTGACTTTAAATGAAGCTAAGAATAGCTTAGGGTCTATATTAACCTAAGAATAAGTTTGACTTTAAATGAAGCTAAGAAATAGCTTAGGTTCTATATTAACTAAGAATAAGTTTGACTTTAAATGAAGCTAAGAATAGCTTAGGTTCTATATTAACCCTAAGAATAAGTTTGACTTTAAATGAAGCTAAGAATAGCTTAGGTTCTTTATTAACCTAAGAATAAGTTTGACTTTAAATGAAGCTAAGAATAGCTTGGGTTCTATATTAACCTAAGAATAAGTTTGACTTTAAATGAAGCTAAGAATAGCTTAAGGTTCTATATTAACCTAAGAATAAGTTTGACTTTAAATGAAGCTAAGAATAGCTTAGGTTCTTTATTAACCAAAAGAATAAGTTTGACATTAAATGAAGCTAAGAATAGCTTAGGTTCTATATTAACCTAAGAATAAGTTTGACTTTAAATGAAGCTAAGAATAGCTTAGGTTCTTTATTAACCACAAGAATAAGTTTGAGTTTAAATGAAGCTAAGAATAGCTTAGGTTCTATATTAACCTAAGAATAAGTTTTACTTTAAATGAAGCTAAGAATAGCTTAGGTTCTTTATTAACCTAAGAATAAGTTTGACTTTAAATGAAGCTAAGAATAGCTTAGGTTCTTTATTAACCTAAGAATAAGTTTGACTTTAAATGAAGCTAAGAATAGCTTAGGTTCTATATTAAACTAAGAATAAGTTTGACTTTAAATGAAGCTAAAGAATAGCTTAGGTTCTTTATTAACCTTAGAATGAGTTTGACTTTAAATGAAGCTAAGAATAGCTTAGGTTCTTTATTAACTAAGAATAAGTTTGACTTTAAATGAAGCTAAGAATAGCTTAGGTTCTATATTAACCCTAAGAATAAGTTTTACTTTAAATGAAGCTAAGAATAGCTTAGGTTCTTTATTAACCTAAGAATAAGTTTGACTTTAAATGAAGCTAAGAATAGCTTAGGTTCTTTATTAACCTAAGAATAAGTTTGACTTTAAATGAAGCTAAGAATAGCTTAGGTTCTATATTAACCTAAGAATAAGTTTGACTTTAAATGAAGCTAAGAATAGCTTAGGTTCTTTATTAACCAAAGAATAAGTTTGACTTTAAATGAAGCTAAGAATAGCTTAGGCTCTATATTAACCTAAGAATAAGTTTGACTTTAAATGAAGCTAAGAATAGCTTAGGTTCTTTATTAACCTAAGAATAAGTTTGACTTTAAATGAAGCTAAGAATAGCTTAGGTTCTTTATTAACCTAAGAATAAGTTTGACTTTTAAATGAAGCTAAGAATAGCTTAGGTTCTATATTAACCTAAGTATAAGTTTTACTTTAAATGAAGCTAAGAATAGCTTAGGTTCTATGATATTAACCTAAGAATAAGTTTGACTTTAAATGAAGCTAAGAATAGCTTAGGGTCTATATTAACCTAAGAATAAGTTTGACTTTAAATGAAGCTAAGAATAGCTTAGGTTCTATTAACCTAAGAATAGTTTGACTTTAAATGAAGCTAAGAATACGCTTAGGTTCTATATTAACCTAAGAATAAGTTTGACTTTAAATGAAGCTAAGAATAGCTTAGGTTCTTTGAAAAGCAGTAACCTAAGAATAAGTTTGACTTTTAAATGAAGCTAAGAATAGCTTAGGTTCTATATTAACTAGAATAGATTTGACTTTAAATGAAGCTAAGAATAACTTGGGTTCTATATTAACCTAAGAATAAATTTGACTTTAAATGAAGCTAAGAATAGCTTAGGTTCTATATTAACCTAAGAATAAGTTTGACTTTAAATGAAGCTAAGAATAGCTTGAGTTCTTTATTAACCTTAGAATAAATTTGACTTTAAATGAAGCTAAGAATAAACTGGGTTCTTTATTAACCTAAGAATAAGTTTGACTTTAAATGAAGCTAAGAATAGCTTAGGTTCTATATTAACCTAAGAATAAGTTTGACTTTAAATGAAGCTAAGAATAGCTTAGGTTCTATATTAACCCTAAGAATAAGTTTGACTTTAAATGAAGCTAAGAATAGCTTAGGTTCTTTATTAACCTTAAATTAATTTGACTTTAAATGAAGCTAAGAATAAGCTTAGGTTCTATATTAATACAAGAATAAGTTTGACTTTTAAATGAAGCTAAGAATAGCTGGGTTTCTTTATTAACCTAAGAATAAGTTTGACTTTAAATGAAGCTAAGAATAGCTTAGGTTCTATATTAACCTAAGAATGAGTGACTTTAAATGAAGCTAAGAATAGCTTAGGTTCTATATTAACCTAAGAATAAGTTTGACTTTAAATGAAGCTAAGAATAGCTTAGGTTCTTTATTAACCAAAGACAAGTTTGACTTTAAATGAAGCTAAGAATAGCTTAGGTTGCTATTAACCTAAGAGCAAGTTTGACTTTAAATGATAAGAATAGCTTAGGTTCTTTATTAAACTTAAGACAAGTTTGACTTTAAATGAAGCTAAGAATAGCTTAGGTTCTTTATTAACCTAAGAATAAGTTTGACTTTAAATGAAGCTAAGAATAGCTTGGGTTCTATATTAACCTAAGAATAAGTTTGACTTTAAATGAAGCTAAGAATAGCTTGAGTTTCTTTATTAACCTAAGAATAAGTTTGACTTTAAATGAAGCTAAGAATGACTTAGGTTCTATATTAACCTAAGAGCCAGTTTGACTTTAAATGGAAACACAGAATAGCTTAGGTTCTGTAACTCTAAGAATAAATTTGACTTTAAATGAAACTAAGAATAGCTTAGGTTCTATATTAACCTAAGAATAAGTTTGACTTTAAAAATGAAGCTAAGAATAGCTTGGTTCTTTGTGTGTAGAATAAATTTGACTTTAAATGAAGCTAAGAATAGCTTAGGTTCTTTATTAACCTAAGAATAAGTTTGACTTTAAATGAAGCTAAGAATAGCTTAGAGTTCTATATTAACTAAGAATAAATTTGACTTTAAATGAAACTAAGAATAGCTTAGGTTCTATATTAACCTAAGAATAAGTTTGACTTTAAATGAAGCTAAGAATAGCTTAGGTTCTTTATTAACCTTAGAATTAATTTGACTTTAAATGAAGCTAAGAATAGCTTAGGTTACTATGTCCTTCAAGAATAAGTTTGACTTTAAATGAAGTAGAATAGCTTAGGTTCTTTATTAACCTAAGAATAAGTTTGACTTTAAATGAAGCTAAGAATAGCTTGAATTCTATATTAACCCCTAAAGATAAAGTTTGACTTTGCAAATGAAGCTAAGAATAGCTTGGGTTCTATATTAACCTAAGAACAAGTTTGACTTTAAATGAAGCTAAGAATAGCTTGGGTTCTTTATTAACCTTGAATAAGTTTGACTTTAAATGAAGCTAAGAATAGCTTGGGTTTTTTATTAACCCTAAGAATAAGTTTGACTTTAAATGAAGCTAATAATAGCTTAGGTTCAGCACAATAACCTTAGAATAAGTTTGACTTTAAATGAAGCTAAGAATAGCTTA
>JBBBDQ010018693.1:0-12080 GCA_037127315.1 Ascarosepion bandense | reverse complement strand
GATTTTTGGTATATGAATGCATTGCCAATGATTTTTACTATAAGAATGGATTGCCAATGATTTTTACTATAGGAATGCATTGCCATTGATTTTTACTATAAGAATGCATTGCCAATGATTTTTACTATAGGAATGCATTCCATTGATTTTACTATAAGAATGCATTGCCAATGATTTTTACTATAGGAATTCATTGCCACGATTTTTAATATAGGAATGCATTCCATTGATTTTTACTATAAGAATGCATTGCCAATGATTTTTACTTATAAGAATGCATTGCCAATGATTTTTACTATAAGAATGCATTGCCATTGATTTTGTCATAAAGAATGCATTGCTAATTATTTTTACTATAGGCACCAATTCCATTGATTTTTACTATAAGAATGCATTGCCAATGATTTTTACTATAAGAATGCATTGCCAATGATTTTACTATAGGAATTCATTGCCAATGATTTTACTATAGTGTTTTATCCATTGATTTTTACTTCTATAAGAATGTACTGCCAATGATTTTTACTATAAGAATGCATTGCCATTGATTTTTACTATAAGAATGCATTGCCAATGATTTTTACTATAAGAATGCATTGCCAATGATTTTTACTATAAGAATGCATTGCCAATGATTTTTACTATAGCATAAGAATGCATTGCCACATTTTTAGTATAAGAATGCATTGCCAATGATTTTTAGTATAAAATGCATTGCCAATGATTTTTACTATAAGAATGCATTGCCAATGATTTTTAGTATAGCAATGCATTGCCAATGATTTTTACTATAGAATTGCATTGCCAATGATTTTTACTATAAGAATGCATTGCCAATGATTTTTACTATAAGAATGCATTGCCAATGATTTTACTATAAGAATGCATTGCCAATGATTTTTACTATAAGAATGCATTGCCAATGATTTTTACTATAAGAATGCATTGCCAATGATTTTTACTATAAGAATGCATTGCCAATGATTTTTACTATAAGAAATGCATTGCCAATGATTTTTACTATAAGAATGGATTGCCAATGATTTTTAGTATATGAATGCATTGCCAATGATTTTTACTATAAGAATGGATTGCCAATGATTTTTACTATAAGAATGCATTACAATGATTTCTTACTATAAGAATGCATTCCATTGATTTTTACTATAAGAATGCATTGCCAATGATTTTTTAATAGGCATTGCCATTGATTTTTAATAAGTAAGAATGCATTGCCAACATTTTTACTATAAGAATGCATTGCCATTGATTTTTACTATAAGAATGCATTGCCAATGATTTTCAATATAAGAATGCATTGCCAATGATTTTTACTATAAGAATGCATTGCCAATGATTTTTACTATAAGAATGCATTGCCAATGATTTTTACTATAAGAATGCATTGCCAATGATTTTTACTATAAGAATGCATTGCCAATGATTTTTACTATAAGAATGCATTGCCAATGATTTTTACTATAAGAATGCATTGCCAATGATTTTTACTATAAGAATGCATTGCCAATGATTTTTACCATAAGAATGCATTGCCAATGATTTTTACTATCGGAATTCATTGCCAATGATTTTTACTATAGGAATGCATTCCATTGATTTTTACTATAAGAATGCATTGCCAATGATTTTACTATAAGAATGCATTGCCATTGATTTTTACTATAAGAATGCATTGCCACGATTTTTACCAGAATGCATTGCCAATGATTTTTACTATAAGAATGCATTGCCAATGATTTTTACTTAAGAATGCATTGCCAATGATTTTTACTATAAGAATGCATTGCCAATAATGCTTGATAAAGAATGCATTGCCACCGATTTTTACTATAAGAATGCATTGCCAATGATTTTTACTATAAGAATGCATTGCCAATGATTTTTACTATAAGAATGTAATTAAGCAATGATTTTTACTATAAGAATGCATTGCCAATGATTTTTACTATAAGAATGCATTGCCAATGATTTTTAGAATGTGCATTGCCAATGATTTTTACTATAAGAATGCATTGCCAATGATTTTACTATAAGAATGCATTGCCAATGATTTTTACTTATAAGACCTGCATTGCCAATGATTTTTACTATAAATATCACTACAAATGATTTTTACTATAAGAATGCATTGCCAATGATTTTTACTATAGGAATGCATTGCCAATGATTTTTACTATAGAATGCATTGCCAATGATTTTTACTATAAGAATGCATTGCCAATGATTTTTGCTTGCGTGAATGCATTGCCACGATTTTAATAGGAATGCATTGCCAATGATTTTTACTTATAAGAATGCATTGCCAATGATTTTTACTATAAGAATGCATTGCCAATGATTTTTACTATAAGAATGCATTGCCAATGATTTTTACTATAGGAATGCATTGCCAATGATTTTTACTATAAGAATGCATTGCCAATGATTTTTACTATAGGAATGCATTGCCAATGATTTAATATAGAAATGCATTGCCAATGATTTTTACTATAAGAATGCATTGCCAATGATTTTTACTATAGGAATGCATTGCCATTGATTTTTACTATAAGAATGCATTGCCAATGATTTTACTATAAGAATGCATTCCATTGATTTTTACTATAAGAATGCATTGCCAATGATTTTTAGTATAAGAATGCATTGCCATTGATTTTTACTATGAGAATGCATTGCCAATGATTTTTACTATAAGAATTTTTAAGCCATTGTTTGATTTTTATTGAGAGAATGCATTGCCAATGATTTTTACTATAAGTAATGCAATTATTACCATTTTACTATAAGAATGCATTGCCAATGATTTTTACTATAAGAATGCATTGCCAATGATTTTTAGTATAAGAATGCATTGCCAATGATTTTACTATAAGAATGCATTGCCAATGATTTTTTTACTATAGGAATTCATTGCCAATGATTTTTACTATAGAAATGCATTCCATTGATTTTTTTACTATAAGAATGTATTGCATTAAACATGATTTTTACTATAAGAATGCATTGCCAATGATTTTTACTATAAGAATGCATTGCCAATGATTTTTACTATAAGAATGCATTAAATGATTTTTACTATCGGAATTCATTGCCAATGATTTTTACTATAGGAATGCATTCCATTGATTTTTACTATAAGAATGCATTGCCATTGATTTTTACTTATAAGAATGTAATTGCCAATGATTTTTACTTGATATAAAAGAATGCATTGCCAATGATTTTTTTTTTTTTTTTTAATATAAGAATGCATTGCCAATGATTTTTAATATAAGAATGCATTGCCAACAGTTTTACTATAAGAATGCATTGCCAATAATTTTTACTATAAGAATGCATTGCCAATGATTTTTACGATAAGAATGCATTGCCAATGATTTTTATCATAAGAATGCATTGCCAATGATTTTTACTATAAGAATGGATTGCCAATGATTTTTACTATAAGAATGCATTCCATTTTTACTATAAGAATGCATTGCCAATGATTTTTACTATAAGAATGCATTGCCATTGGGATTTTTTAATATAAGAATGTATTGCCAATGATTTTAATATAAGAATGCATTGCCAATGATTTTTACTATAGGAATGCATTGCCAATGATTTTTATTATAAGAATGCATTTCAAGCAATGATTTTTACTATAGAAGAATGCATTGCCAATGATTTTACTATAAGAATGCATTGCCAATGATTTTTACTATAAGAATGCATTGCCAATGATTTGGCTATAAGAATGCATTGCCAATGATTTTTACTATAGGAATGCATTCCATTGATTTTTACTATAAGAATGCATTGCCAATGATTTTTACTATAAGAATGCATTGCCATTGATTTTTACTATAAGAATGCATTGCCAATGATTTTTACTATAAGAATGCATTGCCAATGATTTTTACTATAAGAATGCATTGCCAATGATTTTACTATAAGAATGCATTGCCAATGATTTTTACTATAAGAATGCATTGCCAATAATTTTTAATATAAGAATGCATTGCCAATGATTTTTACTATAAGAATGCATTGCCAATGATTTTTACTGCACAAGAATGTATTCCATTGATTTTTACTATAAGAATGCATTGCCAATGATTTTTACTATAAGAATGCATTGCCAATGATTTTTACTATACAAATGCATTGCCAATGATTTTTATTATAAGAATGCATTGCCAATGATTTTTACTATAGGAATGCATTGCCACGATTTTTACTATAAGAATGCATTGCCAATGATTTTTTACTATAGGAATGCATTGCCAATGATTTTTACTATAAGAATGCATTGCCAATGATTTCCTTTACTATAAGAATGCATTGCCAATGATTTTTACCAAGAATGCATTGCCAATGATTTTTACTATAGGAATGCAATGCTAATGATTTTTACTATAAGAATGCATTGCCAATGATTTTTACTATAGGAATGCATTGCCAATGATTTTTACTACAGGAATGCATTGCCACGATTTTTACTATAGGAATGCATTGAGCGTGTGATTTTTTACTTACAGGAATGCATTGCCAATGATTTTACTATAGGAATGCATTGCCATTGATTTACTACAGGAATGCATTGCCAATGATTTTTACTACAGGAATGCATTGCCAATGATTTTTACTATTATGGAATGCATTGTCAATGATTTTTACTATAGGAATGCATTGTCAATGCATTTTTACTACAGGAATGCATTGCCAATGATTTTTACTATAGGAATGCATTGCCATTGATTTTTATTATAGGAATGCATTGCCATTGATTTTTACTATAGGAATGCATTGCCACGATTTTTACTATGCTAAATGCATTGACAATGATTTTTAATATAGGAATGTGCATTGCCAATGATTTTTACTATAAGAATGCATTGACAATGATTTTTACTATAGGAATGCATTGCCAATGATTTTTACTATAGGAATGCATTGCCATTGATTTTTACTATAGGAATGCATTGCCAATGATTTTTTAATATAGGAATGCATTGCCAATGATTTTTATCATAAGAATGTAATGCCAATGATTTTTACTATAGGAATGCATTGCCAATGATTTTACCATAGGAATTCATTGCCAATGATTTTTACTATAGGAATGCATTGCCATTGATTTTTAGTATAGGAATGCATTGCCAATGATTTTTACGATATAAATGTGCATTGCCAATGATTTTTACTATAATAATGCATTGCCAATGATTTTTACTATAGGAATTCATTGCCAATGATTTTAATCATAGGAATGCATTGCCAATGATTTTTACTATAAGAATGCATTGACAATGATTTTTACTATAGGAATGCATTGCTAAAATTGATTTTTACTATAAGAATGTATTGCCATCGATTTTATTTAAATGTATTGCCAATGATTTTTACTATAAGAATGAATTGACAATGATTTTTTACTAATAAATGCATTGCCAATGATTTTTTACTATAAGAATGCATTGCCATTGATTTTTACTATAAGAATGCATTGCCAATGATTTTCTACTATAAGAATGCTACTGTCAATGATTTCTTACTATATAAGCATTTACAACATTTTATTGATAGAATGCATTGCCACAGATTTTACGGTAATGTACTGCTGTTTTACTTTTACTATAAGAATGCATTGCCAATGATTTTTACTATAGGAATGCATTCCATTGATTTTTACTATAAGAATACATTGCCAATGATTTTTAATATAAGAATGCATTGCCAATGATTTTTACTATAGGAATTCATTGCCAATGATTTTTACTATAGGAATGCATTGCCATTGATTTTTACTATAGGAATGCATTGCCATTGATTTTTACTAGGAATGCATTGCCAATGATTTTTACTATAAGGAATGCATTGACAATGATTTTTACTATAGGAATGCATTGCCAATGATTTTTACTATAAGAATGCATTGCCAAGGATTTTACTATAGAATGCATTGCCAATGATTTTTACTATAGGAATGCATTGCCATTGATTTTTACTATAGGAATGCATTGCCAATGATTTTTACTATAGGAATGCATTGCCAATGATTTTTATCATAGGAATTCATTGCCAATGATTTTTACTATAGGAATGCATTGCCATTGATTTTTACTATAGGAATGCATTATGAATGATTTTTACTATAGGAATGCATTGCCAATGATTTTTACTATAAGAATGCATTGCCAATGATTTTTACTATAGGAATTCATTGCCAATGATTTTACTATAGGAATGCATTGCCATTGATTTTTACTATAGGAATGCATTGCCATTGATTTTTACTATAAGAATGCATTGCCAATGATTTTTACTATAGGAATGCATTGCCATTGATTTTTACTATAGGAATGCATTGCCAATGATTTTTACTATTAGAATGCATTGACAATGATTTTAATATAGGAATGCATTGCCAATGATTTTTACTATAAGAATTCATTGCCATTGATTTTTATCAATATTGAATGCATTGCCAATGATTTTTACTATAAGAATGCATTGACAATGATTTTTACTAAAGGAATGCATTGCCAATGATTTTTACTATAAGAATGCATTGCCATTGATTTTACTATAAAAATGCATTGCCAATGATTTTTAATATAAGAATGCATTGCCAATGATTTTTACTATAGGAATGCATTGCCAATGATTTTTACTATAGGAATGCATTGCCAATGATTTTTACTATAAGAATGCATTGCCATTGATTTTTACTATAAGAATGCATTGCCAATGATTTTTACTATAGGAATGCATTCCATTGGTATTTATAATGCATTGCCAATGATTTTTACTATATGAATGCATTGACAATGATTTTTACTAAAGGAATGCATTGCCAATGATTTTTACTATAGGAATGAATTGCCAATGATTTTTACTATAGGAATGCATTCCATTGATTTTTACTATAAGAATGCATTGCCAATGATTTTTACTATAAGAATGCATTGACAATGATTTTTACTATAGGAATGCATTGCCAATGATTTTTACTATAATAATTGCATTACTATTGATATTTACTATAGGAATGCATTGCCAATGATTTTTACTATAATAAATGCATTGACAATGATTTTTATTTACAGGAATGCATTGCCAAACACTTTTACTATAAGAATGCATTGCCATTGATTTTTAATATAATAGCTATACTGCCAATGATTTTTACTATAAGAATGCATTGCCAATGATTTCACTATAGGAATGCATTGCCAATGATTTTTATTATAGGAATGCATTGCCAATGATTTATACTATAAGAATGCATTGCCATTGATTTTTACTATAAGAATGCATTGCCATTGATTTTTACTATAAGAATGCATTGCCAATGATTTTTACTTATAGGAATGCATTCCATTGATTTTTACTATAAGAATGCATTGCCAATGATTTTTACTATAAGAATGTATTGCCATTGATTTTTCCTATAAGAATGCATTGCCAATGATTTTACTATAGGGAATGCATTCCATTGATTTTTACTATATGAATGCATTGCCAATGATTTTTACTATAAGAATGCATTGCCAATGATTTTTACTATAGGAATTCATTGCCAATGATTTTTACTATAGGAATGCATTCCATTGATTTCTTACTATAAGAATGCATTGCCAATGATTTTTACTATAAGAATGCATTGCCAATGATTTTTACTATAGGAATGCATTGCCATTGATTGCTACTTTGGCAATGCATTGCCAATGATTTTTACTATAGGAATGCATTCCATTGATTTTTACTAGTAAGAATGCATTGCCAATGATTTTTACTATAGGAATTCATTGCCACGATTTTACTATAGGAAATGCATTCCATTGATTTTTACTAGTAAGAATGCATTGCCAATGATTTTTACTATATGAATGCATTGCCAATGATTTTTACTATAGGAATGCATTGCCATTGATTTTTACTTATGGGGTGAAATGCATTGCCACGATTTTTACTATAGGAATGCATTCCATTGATTTTTACTATAATATCTGCATTGCCAATGATTTTTACTATAAGAATGCATTGCCAATGATTTTTACTATAGGAATCTTTATCGCCAATGATTTTACTATAGGAATGCATTCCATTGATTTTTACTATAAGAATGCATTGCCAATGATTTTTACCATAAGAATGCATTGCCATTGATTTTTAATATAAGAAATGCATTGCCAATGATTTTACTATAAGAATGCATTGCCAATGATTTTACTATAAGAATGCATTGCCAATGATTTTTACTATAAGAATGCAATGCTGTAAATACTTTAGTATAAGAATGTATCAGTTAAATGCATTTTTACTATAAGAATGTATTGCCAATGATTTTTACTATAAGAATGCATTGCCAATGATTTTTACTATAAGAATGCATTGCCAATGATTTTTAGTATAAGAATGCATTGCCAATGATTTTTATCATAAGAATGCATTGCCAATGATTTTAGTATAAGAATGCATTGCCAATGATTTTTACTATAAGAATGCATTGCCAATGATTTTTACTATAGGAATTCATTGCCAATGATTTTTACCAGAAATGTATCCATTGATTTTTACTATAAGAATGCATTGCCAATGATTTTTACTATAAGAAATGCATTGCCAATGATTTTTACTATACGAATGCATTGCCAATGATTTTTACTATAGAAATGCATTGCCAATGATTTTTACTATCGGAATTCATTGCCAACATTTTTACTATAGGAATGCATTCCATTGATTTTTACTATAAGAATGCATTGCCATTGATTTTTATTATAAGAATGCATTGCCAATGATTTTTACTATAAGAATGCATTGCCAATGATTTTTACTATAAATAATGTAGCCAATGATTTTTAATATAAGAATGCATTGCCACCGATTTTTACTATAAGAATGTATTGCCAATAATTTTTAATACAAGAAATGCATTGCCAATGATTTTTACTATAAGAATGCATTGCCAATGATTTTTACTATAAGAATGCATTGCCAATGATTTTTACTATAAGAATGGATTGCCAATGATTTTTACTATAAGAATGCATTCCATTGATTTTTACTATAAGAATGCATTGCCAATGATTTTTACTATAAGAATGTATTGCCATTGATTTTTACAAGAACATTGCATTGCCAACATTTACTATAAGAATGCATTGCCAATGATTTTTACTATAGGAATGCATTGCCAATGATTTTTATTATAAGAATGCATTGCCAATGATTTTTACTATAAGAATGCATTGCCAATGATTTTTACTATAAGAAATCGCCAATGATTTTTACTATAAGAATGCATTGCCAATGATTTTTACTATAAGAATGCATTGCCAATGATTTTTACTATAGGAATTATATTCCATTGATTTTACTAGAAGAATGCATTGCCAATGATTTTTACCAGTAAGAAATGCATTGCCATTGATTTTTACTATAAGAATGCATTGCCAATGATTTTTACTATAAGAATGCATTGCCAATACTATTTAAAGAAATTGCATTGCCAATGATTTTTTATTATAAGAATGCATTGCTAATATCATTTTGCATTATAAGAATTACTGTCAACACTTTACTATAAGACCAGATGGTTAAATACTTTTACTGATAATAATTACTGCTAAATATTTTACCATATTAATGCATTCATTGATTTATTATAATGCATTGCTACCTGATTTTTACTAGCACGCATTGCCAATGATGATTATAAGAATTACCGTTAACATTTTTAATTATAAGAATGTATTGTCAATGATTTTAATAGAGAACGTATTTGCTACTGATTTTTATTGCAGAAATGCATTGCCAATGATTTTTACTAGAATGCATTGCCAATGATTTTTACTATAAGAATGCATTGCCAACATTTTACTATAAGATGCATTGCCAATGATTTTTACTATAAGAATGCATTGCCAATGATTTTTACTATAGGAATGCATTGCCAATGATTTTTACTATAAGAATGCATTGCCAATGATTTTTACTATATATACCATTGCCAATGATTTTTACTATAGGAATGCATTGCCAATGATTTTTACTATAAAGAATGCATTGCCAATGATTTTTACTATAGGAATGCATTGCCATTGATTTTTATCATAAGAATGCATTGCCAATACTACTATAAGAATGCATTCCATTGATTTTTACTATAAGCATGCATTGCCAATGATTTTTAGTATAAGAATGCATTGCCATTGATTTTTACTATGAGAATGCATTGCCAATGATTTTTACTATAAGAATGCATTGCCAATGATTTTTACTATAAGAATGCATTGCCAATGATTTTTACTATAGGAATGCATTGCCAATGATTTTTACTATAAGAATGCATTGCCAATGATTTTTACTATAAGAATGCATTGCCACGATTTTTAGTATAAGAATGCATTGCCAATGATTTTTACTATAAGAATGCATTGCCAATGATTTTTATAGAATGCATTGCCAATGATTTTTACTATAAGAATGTGCATTGCCAATGATTTTTACTATAAGAATGCATTGCCAATGATTTTTACTATAAGAATGCATTGCCAATGATTTTTACTATAGGAATTCATTGCCAATTACCTTTACTATAGAAATGCATTCCATTGATTTTTACTATAAGAATGCATTGCCAATGATTTTTACTATAAGAATGCATTGCCAATGATTTTTACTATAAGAATGCATTGCCAATGATTTTTAATATAATAATTAATTAAGCAATGATTTTTAACATCGGAATTCATTGCCAATGATTTTTACTATAGGAATGCATTCCATTGATTTTTACTGCACTTACTGCCAATGATTTTTACTATAAGAATGCATTGCCATTGATTTACTATAAGAATGCATTGCCAATGATTTTTACTATAAGAATGCATTGCCAATGATTTTTACTATAGGTAATGCATTGCCAATGATTTTTATTATAAGAATGCATTGCCAATGATTTTACTATAGGAATGCATTGCCAATGATTTTTACTATAAGAATGCATTGCCAATGATTTTTACTATAAGAATGCATTGCCAATGATTTTTATTATAAGAATGCATTGCCAATGATTTTTACTATAAGAATGCATTGCCAATGATTTTTACTACAAGAATGCATTGCCAATGATTTTTACTATAGGAATGCATTGCCAATGATTTTTACTATAGAATGCATTGCCAATGATTTTTACTATAAGAATGCATTGCCAATGATTTTTACTATGTGAATGCATTGCCATTGATTTTTACTATAAATGCATTGCCAAATGATTTTTACTATAAGAATGCATTCCATTGATTTTTACTATAAGAATGCATTGCCAATGATTTTTGTATAAGAATGCATTGCCATTGATTTTTACTATGAGAATGCATTGCCAATGATTTTTACCATAAGAATGCATTGCCAATGATTTTTACTATAAGAATGCATTGCCAATGATTTTTACTATAAGAATGCATTTTCATGATTTTTACTATAAGAATGCATTGCCAATGATTTTTAATATAAGAATGCATTGCCAATGATTTTTAGTATAAGAATGC
This sequence comes from Ascarosepion bandense, assembly GCA_037127315.1. NCBI lineage: Eukaryota > Metazoa > Mollusca > Cephalopoda > Sepiida > Sepiidae > Ascarosepion > Ascarosepion bandense. The sequence goes on along the minus strand of JBBBDQ010018693.1, from coordinate 513 downwards.
ATTGCCAATGATTTTTACTATAAGAATGCATTGCCAATGATTTTTAGTATAAGAATGCATTGCCAATGATTTTTACTATAAGAATGCATTGCCAATGATTTTACTATAGGAATTCATTGCCAATGATTTTCTACTATAGAAATGCATTCCATTGATTTTTATCATAAGAATGCACGCCACGATTTTTAACATAAGAATGCATTGCCAATGATTTTTACTATAGCATGCATTGCCAATGATTTTTACTATAAGAATGCATTGCCAATGATTTTTACTATCGGAATTCATTGCCAATGATTTTTACTATAGGAATGCATTCCATTGATTTTTACTATAAGAATGCATTGCCAATGATTTTTACTATAAGAATGCATTGCCATTGATTTTACTATAAGAATGCATTGCCAATGATTTTTACTATAAGAAATGCATTGCCAATGATTTTTACTTATAAGAATGCATTGCCAATGATTTTTACTATAAGAATGCATTGCCAATGATTTTTACAAGAAT
>JBBBDQ010018690.1:0-38643 GCA_037127315.1 Ascarosepion bandense | reverse complement strand
GGTCTGACAGAGTTGCCCACTGTCGCCCCTACTTTATGCTTTGGCGTTGAACCTCTTTCGCCGGCTGAGGAACAGGGCGTGCAGTCCGGCCCTACATGGAATCGCCCCTGGCGGTGCTCGAGCCAGGGTTTTCATGTACGCCGATGCCGTTACTACTTTCGTGTCCTTCCGGAGTGACATCGAGGTGGTACAGAAGGCGCTTGAACGGTACAAACAGGTGAGAGAGGCCGTGATTAACCGCAACAAGTCGCCCGGCTTGCGGCTATGTTCCTGGAAAGGTGTTACCCTCTCGGGGCCCTTCGATCGGACAGACGGCCATGTCCGCATTCTTGGAGTGTGGTTTGGGCCTGACCTACAGTTGGAGAAAAATTGGTCTGAAGTACTGGCAAAGGTCGGTACGTCGGTCGAGATTTGGCGTCGCTGAATTGTCTTAAAGGCTTGACTGAGGCGTGTGCTACATGTTTTTTCCATTATCATTTACCGGTTGTCAGTACTACCACTTTGTAGATGGCGTAAGGAGGCGATCGAGCGTTTACCATTTTCCTTCTGTGGAGAGAACGCAAACACTTTACGCCTGACAAACGTGTTTGTTACCAACGTCCGTGTCATGGGGGTCTTGGAATGCCGTACCTGGTGGCCAGAAGGTTGCGTCACTTGGTTTTTCTCAGGCGAGCGATTTTGGAAGACTTTGCTGAGGGGGATAGTGAGGGACATGTTGCCTAGCTTCTATCACTCCCCCATCTCGAGGCATGCCGTAAGACTCGAGTGCGATCGAGTTTTCTTCTCGAATATCTGGCGGCCTTCGGTCCATTCTACCATTCAGTGATCTTTCAGCTAGACTAGTGAGAGTCTTCTATCGGGTTAGTGGAGGGCGTCGCGAAGGATTCATTACGTGATGTGCTCCGCTTTTCGGGGGATAAGTTTCGGCTCGTTCTTATCTTGGGCGCCAGATACCGATTATCTGGGAGTTCTGAATATCTGTTCACCTGGCGATTGGCTCGGAATCGGTTGCCTCTCAATGATTATGCTCTTCATATGAGACCTGGCGGATTTGCCAGATTGTGAATGCTGCAACCTTGTCTTGAAAGGAAATGGCTTCGCACGCCTCCTACCATTGTTTGCGGGTTCGCCATCTAGGGGACCGTGTCGGCCAGTTGACTGCTCGTATCGTGCCGCGAGAGCTTGTACTCATTGATCGTGCATTTGTCACATTGTGTCGCCCCCGTTTTCTGTGATAAAGCGTATGGTATTTCTTGTCGCTGCTAGCCACAGCTCGAATCGTGATTTAGATCGACGCAAACGGAGGAAGTCTTGCGAGGTCAGCGTCTTTCACATCAAGATCTCGATCTGATATTTTGAGCTGATGCTCAAAATAAGGATTAGACCGGATTGGAAACGTTTGACTTCGACAAACTTCAGCAAAAGGTGGGTAAATGCGGCGAGCCTGGTTCGCGTGAACGGGGCTAGTCTTGATTTCTTTTCTTTTAGATCTGCTGATTACATCGGGGCGGACTTTGGAACCCTCTCCCGATTAAGGTAGCTTTCTTTGTGTACCCAGTTAATGAATGAATGTGTTCCTAGCCTGTACCCGGCTTTCTCTTTTGTTATGATCCAAGTCGAGAATCCCAACCACCCCAGTTTGTTTTGGCCTCCTTTTATCTTGGCGGGTTCAGCCTTTATTGTCCGTTCCATTAATTATTTTATTCCCCCAACTCCCTTACCGCGTGTGCTTCTTGATTTCACCGTTTGGCGGAATACAGCGACCACTCATTTTTCTGGGATGGACGGGCTCACTAACATTGTTTATTATTCTAGCAAAAAAATTGTTGTATTTTTAATTTTGTTTTTGCTCATCCCTTTCCGTCATTTCATCTTTCATGTTTTAAATTATGTATTATATTGTATATAAATTCATTTTTATTGTCATGGGTTTTTCCTCCTTTTTTGGTGTCCCTTGTAAGTTTGTAGTATTGTGGTGTATGAAGGATTGGGAGGTGGTGGTTCTGTGGTGAATGTGCAAATTGTAATGAGTGAATGGGTCGTGATAGTGTTTAGCTAGGTATAGGATAGTTTCAGTGAGTATCAATTCTATCTCTTCCCTTTTTTTTGGCCTTGTACCACAATTTTTGTATTCTATACGAAAATAAATATTGGAAAGGTCTTTAGGCGAAGGCATTCACTATTCGATAGTCGATTCCTCTCCAACCCGTTGCTTGCCTATATGTTTATTATTGTTAATTGTATCTTAGTACAATAAATCTGTATTTCTTATTCCTGGTGTGGAGTTCCATTCTTCAACTGATCATTTTATACTGTATTCCTTTTCGGGATATATCAGTCTGAAAGGTTCAATAAGATCAAATTGGCAACACTATATAAAAAAAGATAACTACAATCTGTAAAATTTCTCGTACCTTTAAGGTACGAGACAATTTTTTCAAAAGGTGCAAATCATGGACCGATGAAGAAAAAATTATGCTTTTATTACAAAAAATCGGTGCTCAGCAAAAGTACACGAACTTCATTTTGCCAAAGAAACCAGAAGAGATTTCGTTTGACGAAACGGTTGAAATATTACTGAAAATGTTTGGCGAACGTGATGTTTTACTTCCATACCCGGCATAAATGCTTAAATATCGTGAAAGAAAAGGACGAAGATTTTGTTATGTACGCTGGGAAAGTTAACTCCCAGTGTGAACGTTTCAAAATTAAAGAAATTAAGGAAGATATGTTTAAACGTCTAATTTTTGTGCAAGGTTTAACGGCGTCTAAGGACAAGGAAGTTCGTTCAAAGGTAGAAAGGTTTGCTTGTCGATATGTTTAGAAGAGCCATGAGAAAGCTTATGTGATCGACACCGAAGACAAGAATATTCAAACATTTCTGATGGTTTATAGAATTACACCGAATCAGAACATTTATGGAAATTTGTCGCCTGTTGAGGTCATGAGAAAACATTCGATCAATATCTGATAGGCTGTTAGCAAAGAAAAAGAAGAGTTTTATAAAACCAAACTCTGATATTAAATCTTTCAAAGAAGGTGACAAGGTCTTCTTTAAAAACTATCAAACTGAAAGTACTTTTGGGAAGACGGTTTAGTAAAATAGAAAAATCGGGAGAGTCATCTCCATAATTAAAGGAGAGAAGTTTGTCTGTAAAGACACATAAACCAGCTAATCCCGATACATCAAAACCGTTACAAATGACCAAGAGATACCAATGGACGTAATATATGACACATTCCAGATTAAACCACTCGCTAACAATGGAGTACCGATGGAAGTAAAGCCTACACAAAGAACTACTGATTCTCCTAAAAGTAAAGACACAGGGACGGACAGGAGAAGAAGCAATAGAAAAGGAAAAGGACTAAACGGCTATGTCCAAATCCCAAGAGAAAAAAATATTAAGAGCAAAAATTCTAGGAAGAATTTAGCCCGGGGAAAAGTGTTACGGTGGAATATCCCGCCATCGCCGAGAATAAAATGCTCTACTTTATAAAGACGACAACGGAGGCAGTACAAAAATGGAAAAGCCTATGCATTCGCCTGACTGCTCTATGACACTGTCCGCTCTCTCTGCTTCCGAGCAGAGGAAGAAACCCAGTCGTGGTTCCGCCGAAGGGTAGAACCACGGATCGGGAAAATAAACAGAATCTTTTGCCCGGCTATATGGCCGGAAATACCCACTAAAAATGACCATGTGTCACATCTGGCCTTGCGTGAAGGCCAGCAAATACAGAAAAGTCTTAGGCGAAGGCATTCACTATTCGATAGTCGATTCCTCTCCAACCCGTGGCTTGCCTATATGTTTATTATTGTTAGTTGTACCTTAGTACAATAAATCTGTATTTATTATTCCTGGTGTGGTGTTCCATTCTTCAACTGATCATTTTGAGCTGTATTCCTTTTCGACACATATCAGTCTGAAAGGTTCAATAAGATCAAATTGCAACTGATAAAAAAGTGAACCACACCTGTAACTTTGGATGTTTATAAAATAGTTGAAGTGATTTGAAATACTGGTCTTCACAAGTTGAAAGGTTATGGTATTCCTGAATGAATATTTGAACTGACTCAATATTCCTTATAAAATTTGGTATCTATTTTTTACCCAGTCATAATAGTAAATCTGATCGATTTGATAAAATCAAATTGGCAGCCGATTTGTAACGACTTTCCTGATATCATCAATTCTCAGTTTTAATATCTATGCAATCAAGATCAATTCATCGATGAGATCAATTTTGCAGTCGATTTCAAAAATGACATTTTTTTGATATCATCAGTTCTCAACTTAGTATCTATTTACTCGTGACTTCATAGTAAATCTGATTGATTTGATATGATAAAATTGGCAGCTGATTTCAAAGATGACCTTTGTGACATCATCAATTTTCAATGCATTATCTATTTTCTCCGTCTTCAATGTAAATCTGATCGATGGGATAAGTTCAAAGTATCAGCTTAATTTTAAAATGACTTTCTTGATATCATCAATTCTCAATTCACTACCTATTTACTCCTGCCTTAATTGTAAACCTGACTGATTTGATGAAGTAAAATTGGGAGCTGATTACAAAAATAAACTTGATGTCATATGAATTCAACTCGGTATCTATCGTTCATTCGCGGTTATTAATTCGAGTGATGTGATACGATTCAAATTAGGCAGCTGATTTTTAAAAAATGACCTTGATATCATCAGTTAACAATCTGCATTTATCTACTTTTTCTTAATAGTAAATTTGATCGATTCGACTTTCAAATTGGCAGCTGATATCAAATATGTCCTTGATGTCATACTGAACTCAGTATCTATTTACTCCAACAGTCTTAATAGTAAATAGTAAATCTAATTGATTTGCTAAGTTCAAATTGGCAGCTGTGATGAAAAATAACCTTCTTGATATCATCAATTTTCAACCTATCATCTTTATTTACTCCTGCTTTATTTGTAAAACTGATCGATTTGATAAGTTCAATTTGTAAAATGACTATGTTGATGTTATCAATGCTCAACTCCTTACTGACTTGATAAGAATTCTTGAATTTATAGTAAATCTGGATCTTCATCCGATGCATAATTGTCAGTTGATTCCAAAAATGACTTCCTTGATATCTCAGCTTGGTATCTATTTACACAGGTCATAATTGTAAATCAGATCAACATCATATAACTTCCAATTGGCAGTGGATTTTAAAAAAATGACCTTCTTGCTATCATCAATTCTCAACTTAATATTTATTTATTCTCATCTTAATAGTAAATCTGATCAATTAAATAAGATCAAATTGACAGCTGAATTCAAATATGAACTTTTTGATAACATCAATTCTCAGTACAATTCCTATTTACTCCTGTCTTAGTAAACGATCGATTTGATAAGGTCAAAATTGGCAGTTGATTGGCGCAAACATAACCTCCTGGATGTCATCCTTATTCTGAAAATGGTATCTATTTACTCCTGTTTTAAGAGAATTTGATTGATTTGATAACATCAAAATGGAAGCTGTTTTCAAAAATGACCTACACGATAACATCACCTAACTCAGTGCCTATTTACTTGTCTTAATAAATAATCGTAGATTTGATAAAGTCAAACCGACAGCGGATTTCAAAAACAACTTTCTGATATCATCAGCCTCCTAGTTTCATATCAATTTACTCCCTTTGTTAAAGGTAAATCTACCACCATGAAAGTCAAATTGGCCACGGATTTAAAAAATTTCTTTCTTGATATCATCAATTCTCAAATCAGTATGTATTTACTCCTATTTATCATAAGTCTGAATGATTTGATAAAGTCGAATTGGAAGCTTAATTAAAAAAATGACTCCCTTGGATATAAAAAATTCTAAACTTGGTATCAATTCATTCCTGTCTTAATTGGAAATCTGTCAATTTCATGTGGTCATATTGACAAGATACACCATTCTTCTTATCATCAATTCACAACTGGCTATGTATTTACGCCTGCTTCAGCTGCAAATCTGATTTCGTTGGTACGAGCACGATATTCGCATCTGATTTAAAAAAATGACCTTGAGAGCATCATTCCTCAAATATTTATTATCTACTTTTATTTCTTTATAGTAAATCTGATCAATTTGATAGATCAAATTGACAACCGATTTCAAAAAATGACCTTCTGAATGTAATAATTTTTCAGCTCAGTATAAATTTACTCCTGTCTTATTGTCAACTTGATTGATTTGCTAAGCTCTAAAATTTAAAATCTAAGCTGATTTCTTAAAATGACTATCCTCATTTAGGATTTTGTCATCAATGCTCAACTCCCTATGAATAAATTGTAAATCCGATCTGGCGTGATCAAATTGGCACCGATTTCAAAATGGACTTCTTGATGTTATCAATTCTCAACTTGATTTCTATTGACTCCTATTTTAATAAAATCTGATACATACTTTGCAGTTGATTTCAAAATGACTTCCTTGATATCCTCAATTCTCAACTTGGTATCTATTTACTCCTGTTTTAATTGGAAAGTTCATATCGGTAACTGTAATAAAAAATGACCCTCTTGATATGAGCAATTTGCAAACTCTGCTTTATTTGTAAAAACTGATCAATTTGATGAGTTAAATTTGGCAGCTGATTTCAAAAAATGAAACTTTTTTTCTAGGTATCTCCACCAAATCGCTAAAAAATGGCACAATATAAATAAAAATACCCCACACTAATAAAAAAATGAACGTTTTCCATCGAAATGTTTCTGTTATTATCAAGAGGTAAGATCAGTATTTTTTTAATTATTGAAAAAAGAATTTTTAATCTCTTCTAACACGTTAGAAATTTTGTTAAAAATCTGGTTTTGATTTGAGTTAGTGGGTAATCAAATAGTTACGAGAGTTTGGAATGGAAAAGTTAACATTGCATAACTTACTGTTTTTTTTTTCAACTTGAACAGATCAGGTTTGTAGCTGATTTCAAAGATATCCTTCTTGATATCATCCGTTCTGCTCTAAGTATCTGTTTACTCATGACATCATAGTAAACCTGATTGATTTGATAAGATAAAATTGGCGGCTGATTTACGATCTTCTTGATATCAATTCCTTGAATACATCATCTACTGCTCCCAAAATCTGATCGATTTGAAAATGTCAAGATGGCAACTGGTTTTAAAAATGACATTCTTGATATCAGTAGTTCTCAACTCGGTGTCTATTTACTCCTGTGTTTATAGTCAATCTGATTTGATAAGGTGAGATAGGAAGGATTTGAAATAAACTTAATGTCATCAGAGAGAGGGAGAGAGACAGAGAGACAGACAAAAATATTAAAAAGCTAGTTAAGGCATTTTTAAATATTCAAAGGAATGGAAGTAAAAGGGAAAATTTATTAATAAAAATCCATTTCTTTTTACTTTTTTGAATCTGAAGCAAATTCGGCTTGCAGTTTGCGTCTCTTTTCTTTTAGGTACTGTTGTCTCATCCACTATTTTCTTTTGGAGGGGCTTTTTTGTCATCACTCACTGCAGGGACCAGTTTACGGAGAACGTGTTGCTGTTGGTCGTGTGTATATTCAAGCCAGAAGATCTAACACGCTCAACATTGATGTCCTCTTCCCAATCATCAGAGGACTGGCCAGGACTTCGACTGATATCAGGAGTTTATTCGAGTAGTCAAATCGCTTCATCAATTTTTCTCATCTTGTATATTTTCTTGATATTGATCTCTGAAAACTTTGAAGGTCCTTGGCAGACATCCCACGCCTCTCTTTCCAAACAGACAGAACTCCTAAAATTAAGTATATTTTCGAAGAAATTTGAAAAAAACAGCTTGAGACTTGTTAACAAAATTCTGAACAGAAAGATATTTTTTCTTTTTTTTCTCACCGACAGAAGGTTTTTAAGTGACAAAATGACAGACGATTGCAACTTTGCTGAACATGTCCTCAGCGTAGATGATATGATGTGTTATATTGGAATGATGCTTTGTGTCAAAAAATTGCTGTTTTTTCTGTACTTTTTTGGTAGAAAATCATTTCTGGATAGCATACTTTTTGTCATTATATATATATATATACGTGTTTCGAGCCTAAAATTGACTCTCTTTAGGCGAACAAATTCGTGGTTTTATGTTTGCTTCTTTTCGAATATCTGATCATTCTGTTTGAAGTTAAAAGGAAGTATGTGAAAAATAAATAAATAAGAACGGTAAAAAATTTTATAAAAAAATAACAAAATAAATCAGAATAGTCTAAGACGTGCCAGATCACATGGTAGCTTCCCCTATGTGGATAGGGGTCGCAGGTTCGAATCGCCGAATGACATACATTTTCGTAAAAAAAGTTTATCGTAAATAATTAGGCCAGTAGATATCAATATATAATACTGTTTTTAAATTTAAAACAGAATATCAACTTAAATACGAGTATCGATACAAAATAATGTTCAAAGAAATCATTTCATATATATATATATATATATATGAAGAGAGAGAGAGAGAGAGAGAGAGAGATAGATAGATAGATAGATATTGGGCAGGCATTTTTCAATGATTCAAGGCCAATAAGTGTTGTTTAACAATTTTTTCCTGCATTTCTGCTTTAAAGATATATTGAAAAGAAGGTTAATGGTCCAAATAATAGAATTCTTAGGAACCTTGTTGATTTTTATCAAAATTTGTGTGTATATATATATATATATACTACAATATTTTAAGTTGGCAGACATATCCTATTGCCACATCTATCTTTGCTTTTTTCTTTAACTGAAATTCATAACCAGCCAAGACTGAGAATTACTTAAGAAAGTTTGTACCTGTCAGTAATCAAACCTGTATCATGTTTCTGTCTGTTCGTTAGAAAATACAGGTTCGATTGATGACAAACAACTTTTCTTTAGTAAATTTTCTCTATCTTGGTAGGTTGTTATTAATTTAAGGAAAAAATAAAAAAAGTAGCGTTAGCACCAACATGTGTGCACCAAGTAAAAAATTATGTTTAGAGTACTAAAAAACATATGCATGTGTATGAAATAGGAAAATTACAGGTATCCTATAAATTCCTTTTAAATAGGATTCTGTCATTTAAGAAAATAATATTGAATTATTCTTATCGTAGTTTTAAAGTTTAAATAGGGTCAAAAATTATTTTCACGTGGAAGTTTCAGATAAGCAATTATTCAAGGTTTCTGAAAACAAAGGCGGGGGTGGGCAGATGATTATTATAGTGATACACATCCAGGTTTTCCTTTTAAATTTAAGGATTTAGGAATAAAACACTGGAATATAGTAAGCGAAAAAACAAAATCTGTAGGGAATATTTTCTAATTGTTGTAAGACGAGCAGAATATCAGTTTTTTTTTTAATTCATTGTAATAAATTATTTTTTAATAAAATTAGGAATATTTAATATCATTAATAAAAATTTTTCGATGACCGTTATCATAAATTAATGAGAAATTACGAATTAAGACATTTCTCATTGTGATTTGTTAATTTTTCTTCGATTTCCGGAAATGTGCTAAGTAGTGAACGTTCCGTTGCACGTCATTGTTTCGAGCTGGTCTCGAACGCATTCAAACCAAATTATTTCCAACCAACTTCGAAAGGAGTAAATAAAAACGTTTTTACTTCATTAATTGGAAAATGTAACCTTTTTCATTTATTCAAACTTTATTTTCTTCAGTAGATACCCCTTTTTAACCATTAAAAAGATTTCTTGAAAGGGTGGTTACATAATTGTCAAGGGTTTTGTTTACATTTCGAGGGAGCGCTTAAAACTTTCACTTTTTTTTTCTTTGGTCATGTTTAATATCCAGGAAATAAAAATCCCGTAAATGCAATGTCAAAAAAAAAAAAATAATAAAAATTTTACTATTTAACCCTTAGGTGCATAACATGGAAGGTTCTCAGTATACGAGGGTCGAAAACCCACCCCAATATTCAATAAATGTGGTCGAGGTTAGAGTTTTCTCACAATTTCAACGTCTCTTCGGCAATGAAGAAGAGTCAATGAAATTGAAATAAAAAGTTAGGATTATTTTGCATTCACCTGTGAAAATCATTAAATTTGACACAAATAACAGAAGATAAATTCAACACAACAAAACGAGATTTATATTTAAAATAATTTTTTTTAAGACCTGCTTCTAAGGTAAGAGAAAGACGGTTCAGACAAATAGAAAAATAGAATTAAAAAAATGTCATGTGATTCCGGAGTGAAAGACAATATTTCAAAGGTCTCCCGTAACTGTCCCCGTATTCACGATAGGGAACTTTCCAATTTCCAAACGAATAGTTGGAAAAATCGATCTCCTTGGTTCAATAGAGATTTCCTGATACTCGCGGCTTTTCCATAGGGTTCCAGAAGGGATATTCTTTCAGACATTTCTGAAGAAAAACACCGGAAAAGCAACAGAATTGCTACTGAGACGATCTGTAGCAAAAAAAAAAAAAAAAAAAAAAAATTTCTGTTGGTCGTGTGCTTTTAGTTAGGCCAGAAGATAAATGGACTTCTACACTTCGACATTGATTTGTTCTTCATCAGAAGACTGGCCAGGACTTCTGGGTGATCCGGGGCGAAACGATTCTAGCTGTTCAATAGCTTTAATCAACATTCTCATCAGGCGCCTGAGATGGCCTTTTCACTCATTTGGGAAGGTCCTTAGCGACACCGCACGCTTCTCTTCCCATATAACAAGGACACCCCAAAAAAAAAAAAAAAAAAAACACTGCTCATTTTCGATACCTCAATTTAAATTTAATTTTTAAAAATAAAGTTTTTTTTTTGAAGCTTTAATTATGCCAAGAGATTAAATTTACTAATTAATAAAGCAAATGGTTCTCAATAGTTCAAACCGAAATTTATATTGCTCGGAATCACAAATTTACCTGTCGAAAAATTTTTTTTTTAAATTTACCGCCATTATTGAGTAATCAACACATCATATAAACAGTAGCTAAATTTCTGTTTTAAAAATCTTGCACAAAATAAATATACCTTCTTGACACGTTATTTAAGTTGATTTTTATAATTGAAACTCAGTTTTTTCTGATTTCAAAATTATTAAGAATTAAGTGCTTAATGTCGGGAAATTTACGAAATAAATCACTCTTTAATAATAGTAGCCCTCTTGTCAGCGCTTATCTAGGCGATAAATTACGTGTTGACAAGTAGCAGGTGTGAATGACGTTTTTGATGGCGACCGAAAGTGACAAAAAATTCGTGTCGCTTAAAACGTAATATTTGGAAATTTAAATTTTTGTTGTTGTTTTTTAACTAAATAGTAAAATTAAAAATTTAACATAATATTTTCAGCAAGCATAATATTTTATAGAATTTTAGTTTAGATTTATAGCCAGACTATGCTTTCCGAATAAATAAAAAATAAAATATGCTTTCCGAATAAATAAAATATGCTTTCCGAATAAATAAAATATGCTTTCCGAATAAATAAAATATGCTTTCCGAATAAATAAAATATGCTTTCCGAATAAATAAAATATGCTTTCCGAATAAATAAAATATGCTTTCTCTGAATAAATAAAAATATGCTTTCCGAATAAATAAAATATGCTTTCCGAATAAATAAAATATGCTTTCCGAATAAATAAAAATAAATATGCTTTCCGAACAACAAAATATGCTTTCCGAATAAATAAAAAATAAAATATGCTTTCCGAATAAATAAAATATGCTTTCTGAATAAATAAAATAGGCTTTCCGAATAAATAAAAAAATAAAATAGCCTCTGAATAAATAAAAAATAAAATAGGCTTTCCGAATAAATAAAAAATAAAATAGGCTTTCCGAATAAATAAAAATAAAATAGGCTTTCCGAATAAATAAAAATAAAATAGGCTTTCCGAATAAATAAAAACAGGCTTTCCGAATAAATAAAAATAAAATAGCTTCGAATAAATAAAAATAAATAGGCTTTCCGAATAAATAAAAATAAAATAGGCTTTCCGAATAAATAAAAATAAAATAGGCTTTCCGAATAAATAAAAATAAAATAGGCTTTCCGAATAAATAAAAATAAAATAGGCTTTCCGAATAAATAAAAATAAATAGGCTTTCCGAATGAAATAAAATAAAATAGGCTTTCCGAATAAATAAAAATAAAATAGGCTTTCCGAATAAATAAAATAAAATAGGCTTTCCGAATAAATAAAAATAAAATAGGCTTTCCGAATAAATAAAAATAAAAATAGGCTTTCCGAATAAATAAAAAAATAAAATAGGCTTTCCGAATAAATAAAAATAAAAATAGGCTTTCCGAATAAATAAAAAAATGGCAAAATAGGCTTTCCGAATAAATAAAAATAAAAATAGGCTTTCCGAATAAATAAAAATAAAATAGGCTTTCCGAATAAATAAAAATAAATAGGTTTTCCGAATAAATAAAAATAAAATAGGCTTTCCAATAAATAAAAATAGGCTTTCCGAATAAATAAAAATAAAATAGGCTTTCCGAATAAATAAAAATAAAATAGGCTTTCTGAATAAATAAGAATTTAAATTTCTTTTAAAAGAAATAATTAAATTAAAAAAATAACCGAACTATGTTATGTTATTTATTAAATATTTTTATGTTTAGATATTATATATTTATCTTACATTATTAATATTTTCTTGGAAAAATTAAATTTCCTTTAGAATAATTTTAATTTAATAAAAAAAGAATGAAATTAGAATCAAAGTTTGGTTTGTTTAGTTTTCGATGTAAGGGGAATTCATCCAAACACTTGTTAACTTCTAAAAACAATACGACCTCTACGGAAACTTCATAATCTCAATGGAACACCGTACTTAATAAAATTTTCCAAATTTTTTTTTTTTTTAATTATCTTGGAAAGTAAAAATGGGTGAATGATTTTTATTAAACTTTTCAATTTTCGATAGGCATATAATAATCAATTCTTAAGTAAAAAAAGAATTCAACAACGTTTTTATGTTTCAGGTTTTTAAAACATTTTTAACACTTTTATGAATTAGTATAATAAAAATATAAAAAAAATAAAAACAATTATTTCAAAAATTTATTAGTAAACAAATTTTTTTTCAGACTATAATGTCCTTAATAATTATTATTTATTCCAGCAATTTAAAGTTTATCAAATTAAATTATATCAGAGTTTTATTGCATTTTTTTTCTTACTTTTTCGGAGCAGATTTTCGGCCAGGTTGTCCACTTTAGAATAAAAAACATAGATGATTTATATGCCCCAATGAGTCCTGCATTTAACTAATAAAAAAATTTATACAGCTAATTAAAATTTATTAACATTTCATGGATTTACGTAGAGGGGGGTAACAGAATTAAAAAAATATTTTCACCAAGAAATTTAAAAAAATAATAATTTCAAATAATTTCATTCATTGAATGAGTGCTGAAAGTTACATTCAAATCTGAATATTTGATTTTTATGAGAATTTTCAAATTAATGTGTTTGTTACCAGAAAAAAAGTGGGTTGTGTCATTATTACCACGTAACCTCTTGTAATAAAGGCGTAATATTTTTTTTAGTCGCTAACTCAAATAAAACAACATTTTCTATCAAAATTTCGAAAATGTTAGTAGGATTCAAAAATTTTTTAAAATAATTAAAAATTGCTTTATCTTTCCTCTTAATAAAAAGGAGTAACATGAAAAGAAAGAAACCGTTGCAGTTTTCTGATTGGCAGAAGGTTTCGCGCCAAAATGACGTCATAATATCGCCATACATGACAGATGATTTGCTACTCCGCTAAAACATGTCTACGGCCCCAAGTGTGTGTAAGAAATATTTCAGGAACACCGGTCGAAAATTTAGTTGTAGTAAACGAATTACGATACCTCCATGTTAACGAATGAGATAAAACGGCAAACCTTCAGAAACGAAATATAACAAAAAGCTAGCTAGGACATTTTCATTTTAGATATCCAAGGGTGTGGACTGTGTAGCTAAAAAAAAAAAATTCGAAAAAGAAAAAAAATATGATAGAAATTTGAAAATATTTCTACCATTTGGGCCTGAAGCTAGTTCGGCTTCTAATTTTCGCTTCTTTCAAAGTTACATGCCTTTCTTTTTCTTTCAAATACGAAAAGAAAAACAGACTTTTCCTCCTTGAGGTATTTTGTTGCCTCGTCGATGATTTTCTTCTGGGAGGCCTTTTTATCATCCCTTTACAGCAGGGACCAATTCTCGAAGACCTTCCAGCATTGTCATCTCTTTCCTTTCCCGTTCTCTTTCTTGGTGGTTGTGTTGTGCCTTTTCGACCTGGCTCATACGTTTTTTCTTTCGTTCGACTGTAAATGAATAAATAAAAGTTATCGGACCGGTTATCATATTCATGATGGCGATGATATAACCCCTGAAAAAAACGGAACCTTAATATCCCTATTTATTGTATTTAATTTTTAACAGAGGTAAAAATAAATTAACTAATTTAGGACTAAAAATAAAATAAGTAAATAAAATAACTCACCACATTTTCGACTGGGTTCAGCAGCGGGAATGAGTTCGTTCTTTCGTGGCCGACCTCTTTTCCTGGGTCCTTGTCGAGGTGCCGGAACGGGCTGTTCGGTTTGGATTTCCGGCATCGCCGAACCAAAATCAGATTCGGTTACTAAGCTCCCTGAACAGCTCCGGTTGGGGGTCAGAATAATGGTCAAGGATGCTAAGGCTCATGGCCAACGTGTCAGGAAAAAGTTCCCCGAGAGGATTTCTTTCTTCCTCATTTTTATCTTCCACAAAAAAATTATAAACCATATGTTTGAAATAAGTCAGGAAGATATTCGTTATCCGCGTGTTGCTCTTTTCAAGGAATATTTATGAATCGTCTCATGTCGCCCGCAAGCTTTATTTATATGAAGTGGGCGGAGCCGGCAGAAAATAGACCAACCAATCGAATTGAACCTAAATAACGGGGAAATTTTGTTTTGTTCCCTGAAGCCCTTTTTTCCCTCCAAATTTTTTCAAAACATCACTATTTCTATGCAAATGTATCTGCTGAACTCAAATCATTTTACTTCCATTTTGCGATTAATGCGCGGAAAAAATGAGTTCCGGAACCACAACAAACCGCGGAGTGATCGCTACAAAGGGGAGTAAAACAAGACGGATTCAGTATCCGAGAGAGAGAGACAGAGAGAGAGAGAGAGACAGAGAGAGAGAGACAGACAGACAGACAGAGAGAGAGAAGGCATTTTTAAATATTCAAATGCATGAAAGTAAAAATTAAAAAAAAAAATACCTTAAACGTACTAAAAACGAACTTTTCCCGTCAAAACAGTTTGTTATTATCAAGAGAAAAGATTAAAGTATTTTTTTAATTATTTAAAAATATTTTTTTAATCTTTTTTAACACGTTAGGAAATTTTGATTTTTAGTTAATTGCTTTATTTATTTATTTTAATTTTTTACCATTTTGATATTAAAAATTTGTGCCGTTAATCCCTTCACCTTTTCAATATTTTGTGTGTACTGTTTAATTGTACTGTTCATAATTAATAGCACTTTTTATTTATTCTGATTTTAAAATTTATTAAACGAAAAAGAAAGAGTACAAAAAAGGCTGGAGGAAATTGATAACGATTCATTGCATCTACACTATTAATTGCACTGACTAAATTATTTTCATTTTAACTTATTTAAAGAAATTTCAACAAAAAAATAAAAAATGTAACGATCAAACAATTAACGTTATTTATGTTAAGAATAGAGAAAGTATTGCCAGTGGCTAGAAGAAAACATTACTGACCTAATTGCACGGATATGTCACAAGTTTAGGACAATGGCTGAAAGTTAACTGTTTTATAGCCCCGCAGATTCGGCTTTGTGCCACAAAATTTATTAAACGAAAATCCACACACACAATATATATGTACACACACACATATGTATACATACACACACATTTATACATTATACACATTTTAAAATATATTATCTGATAAAATTAAATTTGTATAATCAATATTTAACAAAAAAAAAAAAAAATTATGCACTTTTATTTTAACTTGCCACCACTTGCCCTTCTTCAATGCATGTGTCCTTCAGAACGTAGACAATCAAGGCCTTCCACGTCTTCCTTTTCCTAGTAGCTTTTTCTCTCCTGTAATCCCTTACAAACCCAGTTTGCCATTTATTTCTCAAACCTATCAAGATTTACTTTTAACAAAACTCTAATTCATTGAAACTTAAGTTTAATTCATTACTGTTATTTTTTAAATTTTTTACCAGTTTGATATTAAATTTCTGGGTGCTTGTAATCCCTTTTCAATATTTTGTGTGCACTGTTTAATTGTACTGTTTATAATTAATAGCACTTTTATTCCGATTTTAAAATTTATTAAACGAAACGAAACGAAACACTACAAAAACGGTGGGAGGAAATTGATAACGATTTATTAAATTTATAATGTTAAATGGTGCGATAAAATTGTTTCTTCTTTTAACTTCCGTACAAAAAATAAATCAAACAGTGAAAATAAAATGTAACAATCGCTCAAAAATGACCGAAAAATTGAAAAATTTTATATTCCAATCAATATAATTCTGTTGAAAAATACACCAGAGTATTTTAGTTACTGGAAATAGGAAATTTAATCATTTAACTTTCAATTAAAACTTATAATAAAACCTTCAAGAAATCATTATTTTTCAAAAGTCAATTTACAAAGTTTACGAAAATGAGTGGAGGTACATTTCGCAAAGGCAGAGAAAAAATTTGTTAAAAACATTTAAGAGGCAATTATGCCTTTTAGTTTGTTCAAAGTATTTAATTGCTAATTTTGTTTAAAGAATTCCCGCAATTAGTAAAAGTTTATATAATCTAAATTTAATTCTTTCTTGGCCATCAAATGCAATGCATTTGCGGAAATAATCTTCGATTTAAAGATTTAATAAGTTAAGTGAAGACTTCTCCAATTTAATCTTGATTAAAATATCTTAATACGCAAACATCCCCCCCCAAAAAGTGGTTTCTGACGCTGTTCGGGTGTGAGGAATCGGAAAGGTGTAAGACAGTTCATTTTATTTTGTTTTTCAATTTTCAGAATATCATTTTTTTAAATTGAATTTAATAGCAGTCATTAAGTAAAAAATGACACCCTAATCTGCTGTTTGAATCGACAGCCTAGAATTTCAAATTAGTCTAATTTGGAAAAGACATTTTATTTTTTCTTGTCGATCAACACATTCAAATTTCGAGTAACAAGTCCTTTTATTGTATTTCCTGTTTTAAAATTAATCGTAAATGGACAGAAAAGATTTTTTCTAATGAATAACGAATAAATATATCATAAGTTTAGTTTAAAAAAGATTATTTCTGTCCGAAGAGGAAAATTGTTTAAAAATAGTCATTTACAACCCAAAAGGAGATTAAAATAAATAGTTAAGGGGAATAACTATATATTTTTGCAAAACAAATTTACCAATTCTTATTGCATTCTTATTTTCTTATTTTCGATAACCAAAAAATAAAATTCAAAATATATAATAAAGTAGGTACCTCCATTACGTCACAAAAATCCATCATAAAAAAGTTTAAAAAGGCTAAAAACTTAATAAAGGAAATTTTTCTATCCAAAACGTTTATAATATTATGAAGAGGAAAAAGATCAAAGTAAATTTTAATTATTTTATAAAATTTTTTAATCGCTTTTAACATTTTCGAAATTTTGTCAGAAAATTTTGTTTTTGATTTGGAGTTAGCGTGGTTAAAAATATTACGTCTATGTTATAATTGATTACGTCATTTTTTTTTTCTTCACTCACTTTTTCGTTTCTGAACACATTAATTAGGAAATTCTCGCAAAAAATCAAATATTTGTCGATTTTAATGAAACTTTCAGTATTCATTAACAAATGAATAAAATTATTTTTGAAATACATCTTCTTAAAATTTTGATGAAAACAATTTTTTTTTTAAGTCTGTTACCCCCCCCCCTTCAAGTAAATTCATGAAATTTTAATGAATTTTAATTTTCTGGAATTTTTTGTTTTATTAGTTAAACGCAGAACTCATCGGGAAAATATAAATCATGTATTTTTTTTATTTAAAATTATGAGACACGATACCAAAATCTGCTCCGAATAGAAATATAAAAATGCAATAAAACTTTATATAATTTAATTTGATAAGCTTTTAATTGCTGGAATAAATAATAAAAATTAAGGACATTATAGTCTGAAAAAAAAAATTTTTTGATTACTAATAAAATTATAAAGAATTGTTTTCATTTTTTTATTTTTTTATTATAAATAATGTATAAAGTTTTAAAAATATTTTTAAAATTCCGCAAAAGAACTGTATTTGTTTTTCCTTTTAGTTAAGAATTGATGATTATACTGTCTATAAAACAAAAAATTAATAAAAAATTTTCACCAAAAATATGTTTAAACAGAAAAAAAAGTAATTAATTATTTGTGCAAATACGTTCAAAGTTATAAAGTACGATGTTCAAATCTTATAAAGTACGGTGTCTCCATAAGGGTCTAAATGATTCTATAAGTTAGCAAGCGTTCTGGCAAAACATAACGCAATTTCAATCTACGTTTCTAAAATTTAAACAGCCTGTTTGCAAGTAATTCCATCAACATTTAAAAGTATCTTTTTTATTTTAAAATTGTAATTTTTGAATTAATTGTGACCGTAGGTGCATTAAGTAATTCATGATAATTAAAAAAAAAGATATGTATTGAACACTACAGTACAGTTCAAGAAAATAAAAACATTTTCATAACTGAACTTCAAAAAATATTCACGATAAAAGTTTGTTTTAATTAAATTTGAAGAATTATCATAAATGGTGCAACTTTTTATACGTTTGGGAATTACCCACCAACCATTATAAAAATTTCTACTTGATTTTTTTTTTTTTTGAGATTTTTTAGACAAACTTGTCAAACATTTGTCTAAAATACCCCCTCACGAAAAAAATAATTAACAAGTAAGTCTTCTGATTTTGTTATAAATTTAAAAAAATGAAAAGGCATTCATTTCAAAAATTCAGAATAATTTAAGATTGTGACAATTTTTTTTTATTAAATTTGGGGAATTTTCTTTCTTCCCCCCCCCACTTACATGTTCTTTTTCAATTTTTTTTTTAAATGGACAAACCAAACGACAATGAAAAGTCTGGTTACATTTTATTTACACTTACCAAAATAAATTTGTTTTAAAATCTCATTGTTTCTTATTAAATTACAATTATTTTAAAGAAATTTAAATTTTTAAAATTTTTATTTATTCAGAAAGCATATTCAAATGTCTGGCTATAAATCTAAACTAAAATTCTATAAAATATATATGTGCTGAAATTGTTAAATTTTTAATTTCACTATTTGTTAAAAACCAAAAAAAAAAAAATTTAAATTCTTTAGCACGATTGGTCACCATACACTGCGTATCTATCAACATCCGGTAGTTGTCATCTTTCGACACCTCTATGAGTTACATAACAAAAAAAAAAAGGACTACTGTAATTAATTTTGTTTTGTTTTTTTGTAAATTTCTGGCAGTAAGCAATTATTAATTGATTGAAAATAGGTAAAGGTAAGTTTTAATATTAAAATTTGACTTTAATAACCTGTCAGCGCGTTTTTTTTTATTTTTTTTCAAGATTTTAAAAAAACAGAAATTAGGCTACCGTTTAATTTAATTTATCATTCAATCAGAAATGGCGGTATATTTAAAATAAAATTAAAATTTTAGATTTAAATCAATATAATTTAGGTTAAAAATTACACCAAAGTATGTTTTAGCTTACTAGAATTATTCAATTTAATCTCTTGGCTGTCAATTAAAGTTAATTTAAAGCTTGAAGATAACTTATTTATTTTTAAAATTTCAATTTAATTTTAAGTGTAGGTATAAAAATGACTCCAGTGGGAGGTACCTATTAAATAAAGTAATAATTAGGCTTGGAAGTTTTTAAATATTTAATGTGAACCCACAGTATCGATGACTTCAAACTTATTTTATTCAAATGCTTTTTAGAATTGTTATCTTAATGTAAGTATAAAGGATCGCCGTCTGTATTTATTTACCATGTAAATAGAAAGGATCGCCGTTCGTATTTATGAAGGGTTGATTAACTAAAATTATTGAAACTTTGACGAGAAATACTCATAAAATATGAATTTCATTTGTGAATGTAAGGACAATTCCCATTCATCTTCTAATTTCGTATTCGAATAATTAACATATAGGCAAATATCGATAAAAATGACTCAGTTGTTGCATCCGTAGGGAAAGAATTATAAACAATTCACATTAATATATAGTCGTCAATAAATTCATTTCGCTCATTTTCGATCCCTCAATTTAAATTTAATTTTTAAAAAGAAAAATGTTTTCTTGAAGCTTTAATTTTAGCTTTAATTGAAAGCCAATAGATTACATCTACTAATTACAGTAAGCAAAATACCCTGGTTTAGTTCAAACCGAAATTATTATGCCTTTATTTGGTTCAGTATTTAATTGCTAATTTTGTTTCAAGTATTCCCAATTAATGAAAATTTATATAATCTAAATTTAATTCTTCTTGGCCATCAAATTCAATGCATTTTTTCGAAAAGAATCTTCGATTTAAAGATTTGACAAATTAAGTGAAGACTTCTCCAATTTAATCTTGATTAAAATATTCTGGATGACAAACATCCCCCAAAAGTATGGTCGCAGGCTGTTTGGGTGGAGTGAACCGGAAGGGTTAAAAAAGCTTTTTTTTTTTTTTTCAATTTTCAGAATATCATTTTTTAAAAATTGAATGTGAATCTACAGTAAGTAAAAATGACACCCTATCTATGTAATCTGCTGTTTGAATTGACAGCCTACAATTTCAAATTAGTCTTCTATCAATATAATTTTCAATAATTTGGAATTTGATAGTATTTTTTTTTTTTTGTTTATACTGATCAATACATTCAAATTTCTTCATTACTTTCTACCAATAAACTACTGAAAAAACACCAATTTTGACACAAAGCATCATTCCAATATAACACATCATATCATCTACGCTGAGGACATGTTCAGCAAAGTTGCAATCGTCTGTCATTTTGGCATGAAACAAATCAGAAAAATGAAGAAAATAACTTTCTGTTCAAATGTTCTGTACTCGTATCAAGATGGTTTTTTAAAAATTTCTTGAAATTTGATGTTTAACTAAACTTTTATGCTTAATTTTAGGAGTTCTGGTTGTCTGGGAAGAGAGGTGTGGGATGTCTGCCAAGGACCTTCTCACAAAGTTTTGAGAAATCAATATCAAGAAAATATAGGAAATGAGAAAATTGACAGTTTGGAGCCCACTGCTCAAATCATCTCCTAGAGATCAATCAGAAGTCTTAGTCCTCTGATGATTGTGAAGAAGCTGAGTGTCCAAGGAAATCTATTGACCAAGGGAGATTAACTTTTTTTAAAACTATTTGTCTGAAAATACAAAAGTTCTCTATTGTGAATATAGAAGCAACTGAAATATTGGGTTGGAGATGTTGGATAAGAATAATCTTTGTTATAACAGAAAAAGATAAATATTGAGCAAATTCTCTCTCTCTGTCTCTCTCTCTCTATATATATATATATAATTCAGTATGAAGAGGACTCAAGGTTTTACTATTTTGAGTGCCTCACATTTATTTTATTATGAACAGTGCTCAATATAATGAATATTATAGAGCTTAATATAAATTTATATAGGTAGTACTAAGAATACTCTAAAAACAGTGCATTTACCAGCACACCTCTTCATTTAATAATTACAAAATACAAAAATAGAACATTCCTATCAAAAATATCATTGGTATCTAAAGGAAATAAAAATGAATAACTCCACATTAAAGTGGAAAATTCTAAAAGTTCATTATGTTTATACAAAAAACTATATATTATTAAATCACTTGAGAATAAAAATCTATTAAATAAACGCAATGAGATAAAATGCTTATATGTAGACATTGCAAAATATTCACATTAGAAAATGGATAAAAATCTAAATGAAATAACATGCGTATAATCAACAAAGGCTTAAGGAAAATAATTACTGACAAACTATCAAAATAAAATAAATTACAAAATTATTTATGGTATAAAAAAAAAATTCTATTTATAAAAAAGCTTTACAAAAATAAATAGATATTAGAAAGATATAATGATAGTAGAAATTAAGTTAAAAATATTTTTACTTATAAATCAAAGATTTCTGAGAAAATTACAACTAGGAGACCAAAACATGGCAAAATGAAAAGGACAGCCTTGGTACTAAATGGGCATATCACATCAAAGACAAAACTAAGCAAAAATGAAAAGGAAAGTGATGAGATTTTTAAGTTGGAAAGGCAGCCATATCTTGACCATAAAGGGAGTGGAAAAGAAGAAAAGAAAGATAAGGGAAGAGAAAAAAAAGAGAAAGTATGTATTCTTTGGGGCCAAATTCCAAAATGAGTCTTCACTCTGATTAGTTGAAAGAAACAGCAAACTGAAGGTTTTTGTATTTAAATGTAAATCATCTGTACAACCAATATCAAGCATTGCCTGATGAAGAGAATCTATCTCGAAACATAGAAATCACATGTTGCAAATGTACAATTAATTCATAATGATATGTATAGATATATATGTGTATAGAGAGAGAATCTCAGTAATGGAGATTCTTATCCTACAAGTGACATTTGGTCATTCAGTGAATAATATAACTGAAGTGATGAATTCTAAAGTTTCATTTTTTTAATTTCTCATCACTTTCATTTTCATTTCAATGTTCTGCTTCCATCAAGAAATGGACGAAGCTTAAAAACGTCCAAAAATCTCCTCTGCTTTATTTGCCTGTCCTGTCATCATTTGTATTGAATTAAATGAATTCTTAGAGGCGAATTAAAATTTCTCTAACTTGAATACCACTTTTAACTATTTCAATTTTATTGGTTTTTCTTTGGTGCCTAACAGACATTAGGGAGGTTTTATTAAATTTATTGGTTTTTCTTTGGTGCCTAACAGACATTAGGGAGGTTTCATTAAATTGTGAGGCAAATTTTGAACTGCAAACACATTTATTGCATATTGGGTAAAAAAATTAATTCACTCTTTTATTTTGCACCTAAGAGTAAAAATATGAAATATTTTGCATTTTTTATCTAATATCAAATGTGCTGCCAAATTGGTTTTTTGCTTTTGGGATTTTTAGTCTTGTGGTTGTTTTTTTGTTTTTATTTGTATTGCTTCTCTCACTTTGATGAAAATTCTTGACATCATTTTTGAAATCAGCTGCCAATTTGACCTCATCGAATCTATCAGATTTACACTATTAGTACCGGGAGAAAACATAAACTGAGTTGACAACTGATGATAATTTTACAGTTCATTTATAGAATTAGCTGCTAATTAGAGCTTATCTTGTCCATGAGATTACCAATTAAGTCAGGAGTAAATTAATATCAAGTTGAGAATTTATATCAATAGAGTGATTTTCAAACAGCTGCCAATTTGACTTTATCAAGTCAATCAGATTTACTTTTAACAAAGGAGTAAATTGTTACCATGTTGAAAATTGACGATATCAAAAAGAGCATTTTGGATATCAGTTCCACGCTCATCAAATCAAACGTATTTACCATTAAGACAGTAAACAGTTTCTGAGTTGTCAACTGATGATATCAAGAAAGTCATTCTTGATATCAATATAATCTAATCAAATTGGTCAGTTTTATTATTAAAATACATTGTGTTGAGCACTGATGATATCAAATAGGTAACTTTTGGAAACAGCTGCTGTGATCTTATCAAATCAATCCGGTGTAACTATTATGAATTGAATAGTACCGAGTTGCTGAGTACTGACGATAGCAAAAAAGGCATTTTGGAAATCAGTTGCCAATTTCTTCTTATCAAATCAAGAAGATTTACTGTTAAAACAGGAGTAGATAAATACAAAGGTGTGAACTGATGACAGCAAGATCATTTTGAAATCAACTGATGATTTGATCTATCAAATTGATCAGACTTACTATTAAGACAGGAGTAAATAGTCACTGATTTGAGGAATGTTGCTATCAAGAAGGTCACTGTAAAAACAGATGCTAATTTGCTCCTATCAAATCAATCAGATCAGCTTTTAATTCAGGCGTAAATACATACATTGAGAATTGATATGAAGAATACAATTTTGGAAATCAGCTGCCAATATGACTATTGAATTGACCAGATTTCCGTTTAAGGTAAAGGAGTAAATTGATACCAAGTTTAGAATTTTTATCAAGAGTTATTTTTTTTAAATTAAGCTTCCAATTTGACCTTATCAAATCATTCAGATTTATTATAAAATAGGAGTAAATACATATCGATTTGAGAATTGATGATATTAAGAAGGTAATGTTTTAAATCAGTGACCAAAATGACTCATTCAAGTCAATCAGATTTACTTTAACAAAGAAGCAAAGAGATGAACTGGTAACTGATGATATCAAGAAAGTTGTTTTGAAATCTGCTGCCAGTTTGACTTTGTCAAATCTATCAAATTCAATTCTGTTAAGGCCAATATGTAGGTCATTTTTTAAAACAGCTTCCGTTTTGATCTTATGAAATCAATCAGATTTACTCTTAAAACAGGAGTAAATAGATACTTTCTTCAGAACTGATGATATCAAGAAGGTCATTTTTTAAAAATCAACGCCAATTTGACATCAAATCGATCAGCTTTACTATTAAGACAGGAGGAATAGAACTGTGTTGAGAATTGATGATATCAAAAAGTTCATCTTTGAATTCAGCAGCCAATTTGATCATGTTTAATTGATCAGATTTACTACTAAGACAGGAGTAAATAAATACCGAGTTGAGAATTGATGATATGTAGCTCATTTTCTTTTAAATCCACTGCCAATTTAAACTCATTATATCGATCAGGTTTACAATTATGACAGGAATTAAAGCCAGGACAGCAAGTTGAGAATTGATCAGTTTTACAAATAAGGCAGGACAAATACATAGAGAGTTGCAAATTGATCATATCAAGAAGGTCATTTTATATCCCAGTTGCCAATTTGAACTTACCAATTAGGACAGATAAATATATTCATGTTTGAGAATTGAGAACATCAAAAAGTTCATTTTTGAAATCACGTCAAATTTAACTTTTTTTAAATTGATCATATGAAGAAAATCATTTTTATCACAGTTACTGATTTGAATCGAACTTACCAATTAAGACAGGAATAAATAGATACCAATTTCGAGAACTGAGGATATCAAATCAGCTGCTAATCTCACCTTATCAAATCAGATTGACTATTAACACAGGAGTAAAAGACACCGAGCTGAGATCTGTTGATATCAAGAAGGTCATTCTTAAATTAGTTGCCAATTTGACCTTGGTCAAATTGACTCTAGATTTAGATATAAATAGTTACCAAGTTGAGAATATATGATATCAAGATCATTTCTTAAATCAGCTGCAAAATTGATGTTATCAAGTTATAAAACAGTTACGTAATGTTACCTTTTCCATTGTAAACTCTCCTAACAATTTGGTTACCAGCTAATTCAAATCAAAACCAGATTTTTAACAAAATTTCTAATGGGTTAGAAGAGATTAAGAAAATATTTTTTAAATAATTAGAAAATAATTTGATCTTTCCTTCTGATAACAGAAACATTTCGATGGAGAAAGTTTGTTTATTTTTATTTTTTTAATCATATCACCCCAAGCATGGCGAAAACGCCACTGATGCGCAGGGGGCTACGTAAGAGTGAAAAAGACGAAAAGAGAAAAACGGAAACCACAACCTAAACAAGAAACAAGGGATGAGCCTCTTCACCTGTTCAATAGACGTGGGTGGAGCGAACCGGGCGATAGTTTAGTTCATCTACTCCAATTAAAAGAATAAACAATAAAAATGAAAAAGAGTGAAAAAGACTGACAAAGAGAAAAAACCGGAAATCCACAACCTAAACAGGAAACAAGGGATGAGCCTCTTCACCTGTTTATTAAGTTTGGGGCAGTTTTCATTCATACTGCGTTATTTTTTTAATTTCCGATTTGGTGGGAGATACCCATAAGAACATCATCAACCCGCCATTTCATTTTCCATTTTCGAGGCTATACAAGGCAGGTAATTTTTAGCTGTTATTTTAAATTCTATTAGACTCGTTACAAATCTGTGCAATTAGGTCGGTAATGTTTTAGTTCCTGACCACTGACAATACTTTTCTCTATTTATTCTAACATGAATACTCAAAATGTTACCAAACTGCACAATTCCTTTCCCCTACGGATGCAACAACTGGGGGTTTTTTTTTTCGATCTTTGCCCAGATATTATTCATTCAAACACCAACGTAGAAGGCCAACAAGAATTTTACTTGGATTCACAACAATAAAATTCACATTATGTGTATTTCTCGTAAGTTTTTCATAATTTCGTTAATCAACATAACACGAAGGGCAATCATTTTTTCTTCTTCTCTAAAAAGTGACATTTTTACATAGCAAAAATTCTAATAAGCATTTGAATAAAATAATTTTGAAGTAATCGGTATTATGGGTTCACATTAAATATTTTTAGAAATTCCAAGCCTAATTATTATATTATTTTATTTTATTTTTATTTTGTGTATTAAAAATACTTAATGATGCAAGAAAAGAGAGAACTGGTAAATTTGTATCTAGCAAAAATAGATATTGAGCGATCTTTGACGATCATCTACCAAATTTTCCTGACACGATTTCTCGAATATTCACGCTTGTTGTTATAAACAAATATACTGTTTAATTATAAAAAAAAAACAAAAAAACATAGTATCTACTGAAAGTAATTTTTGGGAAAAATAATTTTAAAATTGTCGGAGTTCCTTATTTTTTTTTTTATATATATATATATCACCCCGTGCAAGGTGGTAATGCCACCGATGTGCAGGGGGTTGCTGTAGGAGTGAAAAGATTGGGAAAGAGAAAGCCGGAAACCACATCCTAAACAGGGAACAAGGGATGAGCCTCTTCACCTGTTCAATAGACGTGGGTGGAGAGTATGAACCGGGCGATAGTTTAGTCTATCTACTCCAATGTGTGTGTGTGTGTGTGTGTGTCTACAACAACCTCAATCTTTTTATATCCATACCAATTTGATTTTTATCATTAAAACATTTTAGGACGCCTACAATTGTCTTGATGATTTTTCGTTCGACATAAGGGAATTAATGGTAGCATTATGATGTTCATTATTTACATGGATTCGAACTACTACCAACGCAGACATTAGAAAGTCCTTAGCTACATCAAAACTAACTTCATTCATATCATCTACAGGTCGTCTACTGTGAATAATCATTGGTTTATGACTGTCATCTACAAGTCACCCACCAATGGGGTCTAAAAGTAGCACTAGAAGAATTTCCTCACTTTTATTTGACGTTTGGCCGTTATATGCTTCTGCTTTTCTCGGATACTAGAATTATGATCGAAAATAAAGCGTTTAGTTCGAAGTTCCAAGCACCTATTAATATTGTTAACAACAGCCGAAACGTTGTGAATATAACAATAAAGATGAGGAAAACACTCCGAACAATGTAAAATACTGTGAATTTAAAGTGTTAAATGCCTAAAAAAAAGTTGTACTGCTATTTGAAGTTTCGGCTATTAACATTTAATAAACATGTCTGAGTACCCAGACACTAAAAATAAATAAATAAGGTGAAATTAATTAGATTTCGTTAATTTCAAAGAGTGCCTAAGGTTTTCTTTCTATTTTTATAAAAGTATTTCGTTACTCTTAAAGGGATACCAGATCTATTAATGTTAGAAGTTTTATTTTCTTTAATTCTGATTTGATTTGTGCTGCGAGTCAACGTGTGAAGAAAGATGACGTTGCTTTTGTAAGCAAAAAAAAACAAAAAAAAGATAAAAATATATATTTCTAAAATTTGGAGTGTACATTGGGGAAAATCAATTTTTATTATCTTGGCGTTGACCTGAAATTGAACACGGACCAATGGGCGGCAGTCGGAAAGACGCCACTACCTCAGGTCGGAAGTAAGCCCTGACTATTTTCACGACTGCTAACTTATTCCTCCCACTTTCTGCTCTTGTCGTCTCCGCCTTTTATTTAATGCGTTCTGCTCGTTTGCAGCCTTTCTCCATTACTGTTCGAAGAGTTACAAATATTATTTTTGGTTACTGGTTCGGATTTCTTCTCCTCCCGACACATCTCTTTTTCCTCTCACTCTCACTTTAATTATTATTATCTTTCACGCTCTTTTCTTACTATCTCTCTCTTTGTCATTGTATCTCTACGGATCTAATTGTTAAAATGGTTAACAAGTCTATGCAGTAAAATACATTCTATTCCTCCTCTTATCGAGAGAAGCATGATTAAAATAGACGTATCTAGGTATTTATGCTTGTAAATACTGGTTAGCTCGCTAACTAGCTACTTTTTTCATCTTCGTCAATTCTTTCTATCTATCTATCTGATTATGTACCTCCATTAGGTCATTGAAAAAAAAAACCCCAAAAGACAGCATAGTATGATTAAAAAAGATCCCAAACATAAAAACAAACTTTTCCTCAAAATGTTTATATTATTTTTAAGAGGAAAGATCAAAGTAGTTTTTAATTATTTAAAAAATTTTAATCCTTTCTAACATTTTCGAAATTTCGCCAAAATGTTTTGTTTGAAAAGTTTTGATTGATTTGTCGGCTAAGAAACGTTTTACTCCTGGACACCAAAATGTGATTGCATTTGCCACTTTTTTTTAGGTTAAAATACATTAATTTGGGAATTCTCTCAAAAATCAAATAATTGTTGGATTTTAATAAAATTTATATTCATTCACAAATGAATGAAATTACTTTTGAAATTATTTTTTTTTAAATTTTATAATTTTTTTTTTTTTACCTCTGTTACCCTCATCAATAAATCCATGAAATGTTAAACTTTCCGCAGTTGTCAAACTTTTTTTTTATTAGTTCAACGCAGACCTATTCGGGAATATAAATCATCTATTTTTTTCATCTTAAGTTTATTATCAATATCCGAAAACCTTCTCCGAAGAGTAAAAATAAAAATGCAATAAAACTCTAATATAATTAAATTTGATAATCTTTTAATTACTGAATAAATAATAACTATTAAGGACATAATTAAAAAAATTTTTTTCGATTAATAATAAAAATTTTTAAAAAATTGTTTTTATTTTTTTAAATTTTTTTATTATTAAATAATTTAATAATGTATAAGCTTTTAAAAATATTTAAACTTCAAAGAATTGACGGTGAGTAGACTTTTTAGTTAAGAGCTGATTAACATATTGCCTATCTAAAATTGAAAAGTTTAATAAAAATCGTTTTACCCAAATATTTAAAATTAATTGAATAAAAAAAAATTTTGTGTGTAAATATGTTCATTTACGTTCCATTTTTTGAGTACGATGTTCCATAGGAGTCATAACATGTTTCCATAATTACATCTACAGTACTATAAAAATTAAATTAGATATTTTTAATATGCCTTCAAACTTAGTGATAAATTAATGATATGAAAATACATAAAAATGTTAGTAAATAACATGGAATAACTTTGCTTGGTTATTTTAATTTCATTCTTTCTTATTAAATTAAAGTTATTTTAAAAGAAATTTAAATTTTTATTCAGAAAGCATATTCAAATATCTGGCTATAAATCTAAAACTAACATTCTATTAAATATTATATAATTGCTGAAATTATTATTCTAAATTTTACTATTTAGTTAAAAACCAAAAAAAAAAAAAAAAATTAAAATGTTAAGTTTTTTTGGCCTGTATTGTCGTCATACTTTCCGTCTGATCTCATAAATCTTTTAACACCTCTGCATTACGTAATCGTTGTGATGACAGGTAGGGCTACCGTAGTTTTTAGGTAGGTTGTTTTTATTGTAAATTTCTGGCAGAAAGGAATTATGACTTGATTGAAAACAGATAAAGGTAAGTTTCAATTTTAAAAATTGACTTAAATGACATGTCAGCGAGGTGTATTTTAGTTTTGCAAGATTTTTAAACACAGAAAATTTTAAATACTGTTTACATAGTGTTGACAGAATGTGTCGATCAATCAAAAATGGTGGGAAATTTAACTTGAATTTGTCCGATTTCAATAAAAATTAGATTAAAATCAACATACTTCTCGGTTTAAAAATACCAGTGTATTTTTTTTCGAATTAAAATTTAATCTCCTGGCTTTCAATTAAAGCTAATTTTAAAGCTTGAAGATAAGTTATTTATTTTTAAAATTAAAATTTAAATTTAGGTGTAGAAAATATCTATCTATCTATATATATATATATATAAGACAGATTAAGATAAGAGATGCCTTGTCTAGAAAAATAGCTAGTGAACTAGCCCAAGTCGACGTCATTGCTACTCTATGGAGAGATTTTAAGTGAAACCTGGACTTTATAGCTTTGCACCATGACGAAGCTAAAATGCCTCCTTATTTACCATATAAATTTATACAGTTAGAGATAATTGAGTTTTCCTTGTTTCTCTCGGCTTAAAGCATTATAAAAATGAAGCTACAATTTTTCAAATTTGAAATGATCTCACAGTTTTGAAACTCAGTTTGTAAAGCTTAAGATTTTAACTCTAAATAATTTCGATCTCTTCTTCTTTGTGCCGTGTCTCTACTGGACGTTGGCGATCATTGTTCTCCACTATTTTCTTTCATTTGTAGTATTTAGTATAGTTTTTTATTTTTTATTTTTAATTCAAACACCAACGTAGAAGGCCAACAAGAATTTTACTTGAATTCACAAATAAAATTCATATTTATGTATTTCTCGTCGTAAGTTTTTAATAATTTCGTTAATCAGCACTTCATAAATACGAAGGCCAATCATTTTTTTTTCTTCTTCTCTAAAAAGTGACATTTTTACATATAAAAATTTAATAAGCATTTGAATAAAATAATTTTGAAGTAATCGGTATTATGGGTTCACATTAAATATTTTTAGAAATTCCAAGTCAATTATTATATTATTTTATCTAATTTAATTTTTTAATTTGTTTATTAAAAATACTTAAAGATGCAATAAAAGAGAGAACTGGTAAATTTGTAGTCTAGCAAAAATAGATCTTGAGTTATCTCCCCGCTTTTCATTTTAATCTCGTTTTGGGTTGTAAATTACTATAATTTTTTTAAACAATTTTCCCTTCGGACAGAAATAATCTTTTAAAGTAAACTTTTAATATCTATAGTATCCGTTATTCATTAATAAAAATCTTTTCTGTCAATTTACGATTAGTTTTAAAACACAGAAAATAGTATAAAAATGCCTCTTACTCGAAATTTGAATGTGTTAATCGACAAACGAAATGATTTTTCGAAATTATTGAAAAATATAATTGATAAGAAGACTAATTTGAAATTGTAGGCTGTCAATTCAAACAGCAGATTACATAGATAGGAAAATATTTGACTTAATGAATTTTACTGATTCAATTTTAAAAATGATATTCTGAAAATTGAAAAAATAAAACTTTTTTAACCCTTTCGGTTCACTCCACCCAAACAGCCTGAAACCACTTTTTGGGGATGTTTGTCATCAGGAATATTTTAATCAAGATTAAATTGGAGAAGTCTTCACTTAATTTGTCAAATCTTTAAATCGAAGATTATTTCCGCAAATGCATTGCATTTGATGGCCAAGAAGAATTAAATTTAGATTATATAAACTTTTATTAATTGGGAATTCTTTAAACAAAATTAGCAATTAAATACTGAACAAATTCAAAAGGCATAATTGCCTCCTAAATGTTTTTAACAAATTTTCTCTGCCTTTGCGAAATGTACCTCCAGTCATTTTCGTAAACTAATTTGAAAATTAATTTTTTTGAAATTAAAAATTTTTTGAAGGTTTTATTATATATATATTAATGGAAAGTAAAATGAGCCAAATTTACTATTTCCAGTAAACAAAATACTCTGGTGTATATTAAACAAATAAAATTATACTGATTAGATTCTAAAAATTTTTCAATTTTATTTTTCAATTTTTGCGGCCATTTACATTTTTTTTTTATTTTGTTTAAGCATTTGTTTTTCGTTTTTTACAAATGTTAGATTATTTTTTGTACGGAAGTTAAAAAAAAAGAACAATTTTGTCACTGCCAATTACTAGTGTAGATACAATGAAACGTTATCAATTCTCCCAGTCTTTTTGTAGTGTTTCTTTTCGTTTAATAAATTTGTGGCACAAGGCCGAATTTGCGGGGCTATAGAAGCAGGTAACTTTCAGCCATTGTCCTAAACTTGTGACATATCCGTGCAATTAGGTCAGAAATGTTTTTCTTCCGACCACTGGCAATACTTTTCTTCATTCTTAACATAAATAACGTTAATTGTTTGATCGCGCCATTTTTATTTTTTTGTTTAAATTTCTTTAAATAAGTTAAAATAAAGAAATAATTTAGTCAGTGCCAATTAATAGTGTAGATGCAATGAATCTGTTATCAATTTCCTCCAGCCTTTTTTGTACTCTTCTTTTCGTTTAATAAATTTTAAAATCGGAATAAATAAAAAGTGCTATCAATTATGAAATTGGTACAATTAAACAGTAGACACAAAATATTGAAAAAGAAGGGATTACCAAGCACCAAAATTTTAATATCAAAATCGGTAAGAAAATTAATAAATAAATAAAAGCAATTAACTAAAAATCAAAATTTCTAACGTGTTAAAAAAGATTAAAAAATATTTTTAAATAATTAAAAAATACTTTAATCTTTTCTCTTTGATAATAACAGAAATATTTTGACGGGAAAAGTTCGTTTTTATTACGTTTAAGGTATTTTTTAAATTTTTACTTTCATGCATTTGAATATTTAAAAATACCTTCACTAGCTTTTCAAGATTCTCTCTCTCTCTCGGGGCGCAGGATACTGAATCCGTCTTGTTTGCTCTTCTTTGTAGCGACTACTCCGCGATTTGTTGTGTTTCGGAACTCATTTTCCGCGCATTAATCGCAAAAAATAGATGTAAAACATTTGAGTTCAGCAGATACATTTGCACAGAAATAGACGCTTGAAAAGATTTGGAGGGGTAAAAGGGCAAAAACAAAAATTTCCCGTTATTAGGTTCAATTCTATTGGTTGGTCTATTTTCTGCTGGCTCCACCCACTTTATATAAATAGAGCTTGCGGGCGAGATCAGACGATTCATAAATATTCCTTGAAAGAAGCAACATGGATAACGAATATCTTCCCGACTTCTTTTCAAAACATGTGTTCTCAATTTTTTGTGGAAGATAAAAATGAGAAAGAAAGAAATCCTCTCGTGGAACTTTTTCCTGACACGTTGGCCATGAGCCTTAGCACACTTGACCATTATTCTGACTCTCAACCGGAGCTGTTCGGGGGCTTAGTAATCGAATCTGATTTGGTTTCGGCGATGCTGAAATCCAAACCGAACAGCCCGTTCCGGCCACCCCTCAACAAGGACCCAGGAAAAGAGGTCGGCCACGAAAGAACGAACTCTTTCCCGCTGCTGAACTCAGTCGAAAATGTTGTAAGTTATTTTATTTACTTATTTTATTTTTTGAAGTCCTAAGGAAATTAGTAATTTGTTTTACACTCTCTGTTAAAATTAAATACAATAAATAGGGATATTAAGGTTCCGTTTTTTCTAGGTTATATCATCATAGATATGATAACCGCTCCTATATTTTTTAATTTTAACTTTTTTATTTATTTATCCATTTATAGTGCCTTCAGTCGAGAAGACATTCGAACGAAAGAAGAAAAACGTAAATGTATGAGCCAGGTCGAGAAGGCACAACACAACCACCAAGAAAGAGAACGAAGGAAAGGGATTATAATGGCTTTGGAAGGTCTTCGAGAATTGGTCCCTGCTGTAAGGGACGATAAAAAGGCCTCCCAGAAGGAAAATTCAAGTTGACGAGGCAACAAAATACCCTCAAGAAGGAAAAGCCTGTTTTTCTTTCGTATTTGAAAGAAAAACAAAGGCATGTAACTTTAGAAGCAAAGAAGCGAAAATTAGAAGCCGAACTAGCTTCAGGACCAAATGGTAAGAAATATTTTCAAATTTCTATCATTTTTTTTTCTTTCCAATTTTTTTTTTTTTTTTTTTTTTAGCTACACAGTCCACACCCTTTGGATATCTAAAATGAAAATGTCCTAGCTAGCTTTTTGTTATATTTCGTTTCTTAAGGTTTCACGTTTATCTCATTCGTTAACATGGAGGTATCGTAATTCGTTTACTACAACTAAATTTTCATCTATGTTCCTGAAATATTTCTTACACACGCACACACTTGGGGCTGCAGACAGCCTTTTGGCGATGTTATGACGTCATTTTGGCGCGAAACCTTCTGCCAATCAGAAAACTGCAACGGTTTCTTCTTCACACCAGCCATTTAATTTAATTTATTTTATTTAAAGAATTTTCAGGCTAATCTGTTTTTATTTTAACTATTTTTAACTGTTGTTGTCTGACTTAATTTTTCTCTTTTTATTTTTAGTGTCCTTGTTATATGGGAAGAGAGGCGTGGGATGTCGCCTAAGGACCTCACAAATTAGTGAAGAGACCATCTCGAGTACACCTCCGTGATGAGAATGTTGAGATAGCTATTGAACAGCTAGAATCGTTTCCCTTGCCCCAGACCACCTGAAGTCTCTGGCCAGTCTTCTGATGATTCTGAAGAAGAAGAAATCAATGTCGAAGTGTAAAGGAAGTTCATTTATCTGAAAACACACGACCAACAGGAATATGTTTTTTTTTTTTTTTTTTTTTTGCTAAGATCGTCTCAGTAGCAATTCTGTTGCTTTTCCGGTGTTTTTTCTTCAGAAATGTCTGAAAGAATATCCCTTCTGGAACTCTATGAAGTTGTTTATATCAGGAAATCTCCTATTGAAACAAGGAGATCGATTTTTTTTCCAACTATTCGTTTGGAAATTTGAAAGTTCCCTATCGTGAATACGGGGACAGTTACGGACACCGCTGAAATATTGTCTTTCACTCGGAATCACATGACATTTTTTTTGACTCATTTTTCTATTTGTCTATACAATCTTTCTCCTACCCTAGAAGCAGGTGTTAATAAAAAATTATTTTAAATATAAATCTCGTTTTGTTGTATTTGAATTTATTGTTATTTGTGTCAAATTTTATCAGATTTCATATGTTAATGCAAAATAAATCTAACTTTTTATTTCAATTTCATTGACTCTTCTTCATTGCCGAAGAGACGTTGAAATTAAAGAGAAAATTTCTAACCTCGACCACATTTATTGCATATTGTATGGGGTTTTCGACCCCTCCACGAATACTGAGAACCTTCCATGTACTATGCATCTAAGGGTTAAATAGTAAAATTTTATTTTATTTTTTTTTTTAACATTGCATTTTCTTAAGACATAAGACACGCTTTCATCATTTTAATTTAAAGGTTGTTTTTCTTCATATTTGAAAATCGGGATTTTTATTTCCTATCCAGGAAATAAAAGAAGCGACCTAATAAAACCATGACAATTATGTAACCAATTTTCAAGAAATATCTTTTAATGGTTTAATAACAGGGTATCTACTGAAGAAAATAGTTTGAATAAAATGAAAAAAGGTTACATTTTCCAATTAATGAAGTAAAAAACGTTTTTATTTACTCCTTTCGAAGTTGGTTGGAAATAATTTGGTTTGAATGCGTTCGAGACCAGCTTTCCGAAACAATGACGTGCAACGGAACGTTCACTACTTAGCACATTTCCGGAAATCGAAGATTAATTAACAAATCACAATGAGAAATGTCTTAATTCATAATTTCTCATTAATTTATGAAAATCATAGAAATTTTTTTTTTTTTTTTTTTTGTGAAAATTACCGCAAACGTTTGTTGCCCCTGTTCCTAGAAAAAAGTTGTACAAACGAAGCGACATTTCAACAAATCTCATTTCATTATTGCACTAATTTCTAGGTTTGCAAGTTTTGATTTGTTTTTTTCTTTTTAATTAAATGTAAATACAATATGCTGATGCTGTAAAATGTTAAATTGAAACTCTAAAAATCGCCTAAATTTTCGTTTCTCCGCTCCCACTTAATTGTTCCTTGTGAAATATTTTCCTTAACTTCAATTTGGTCTTTCATTCAAATAAACTTCATTTAGACCTATAATCTCCCAGTTATCAAAAAAAATATTTCTTTTCAACTCTGCATCGAAATTTGTGGATAACTTTAAATACGAATAAAAAATGCCAACAAGACGAAATTTCAAATAGTTTTACGAGACAGTTACTTTCGATCTATGGATGCCTATGAGCATCACAAAGGTCAATGCACATATTCACCGATTTCTTTTTCTTTTTTTTTTTAACCAGTACAGTACTAATACCGATGAACCAGTGTTTCCATTGTAGCATGACCTAGCAAAGTTTGTTTTAAACTTTTACTACAATGGTTAAAAAATGTTGACATGGACAGGAAAGTAACGTATCCCTTTTGACATCCACTTCAGGCATAGGGAACCGTTTTGAATTTCCGTTCGTAGTAATTTCCTAACATCGTTCTTTAGAAATTAAACTTCCTTAGTTTTCCTGACACAAGGCCATGATGTAAAAAAAAAGCATTTCATGTCATTTAACAAAATAATAATCCTGCCATTTTCTCAACCTGAAGTAAATTAAAATATCTTAACAACTTCATTAGTGAAACAAAAAAAAATGATATTTCGTAGAAACTTAAATGACGACAGTTTGCAAAATATGTTGATAAACATTTAAAAAATAAATACCGTTACCGCCAAATTTATTTTTTGCCGATTGAATTGATAGAAGGCAATTAAAATATTTCTTATTCTTGAACTTTTTTAAGTCAACTGCGTTTATTATCCTTATCTTTTTTTTTTTTTTTTTTTTTTTTTATACGATATCTTAAATCTCCTCAGGTCTGATATGATTTTTTTTTATTTATATCCTAAATAAAATTCATATTTAATTTATTGTTATAAACTAGTTTACAAAAATATTTAATTATAAGCTATAAAATGAAACTAATTAACTTCATTAAAAATATATATGAAATGATTTGTTTAACATTATTTGATATCGATACTCGTATTTAAGTTGATATTCTGTTTTTAATTAAACAGTATTATATATTGATATGTACTGGTTTGATTATTTACGATAAACTTTTTTACGAAAATGTGTGTCATTCGACAGGATTCGAAACCTGCGACCCCTATCCACATACGGGAAGCTGCCATGTGATCTGGCACGTCTTAGACATGAATGCAGTGACGGCATTTTTTTCGTCCAACCAATTTATCAAAATACTAATTATGAGATTTTACTCATGCAGGAAGAAAGATTCAGTAAAAAAATGCAAAACTCTTCGCTCACCAAAACAACATAAAAAACACACACACTCGAAAACATACAGAAACACGCATACATATACACATAGACAGACAAGCCAGAAAAAAAATATACACACAATTGGAATCTTCAAAAGCAAATCAATTCATACAAAAAGAAATAAAAAAACACTCCACACATGCAAACAGACATAGAGACACACACTCACAGAACACAATCCAACTAACACACACCGAAAAACACACAGAAACACGCATACATATAGACACAATAAAACACCCACTCACACAAACAGACAAATAAATGAAGTTGTTTTGGAAATCTGCTGCCAGTTTGACTTTGTCAAATCTATCAAATTAATTATTAAGATAGGAGCAACAAATACTGAGTTAAGAATTGATACCGTGGTGGTCATTTAAAACAGCTTCCATTTCATCCTTATCAAATCAATCAGATTTACCTAAAACAGGAGCAAATAGATACTTTCTTCAGAACTGATGATATCAAAAAGGTCATTTTTGAAAAATCAACTGCAAATTTGACCTTATCAGATCGATCAGCTTTACTATTAAGACAGGAGTAAATAGGAACTCGTGTTGGAGTATTGGGATGATATCAGAAAGTTCATCTTAAATTCAGCTGCCAATTTGATCTTATTTAATTGATCAGATTAACTGTTAAGATGAGTAAAATAAATACCGAGTCGAGAATTGATGATATCTAGCTCATTTTTTGGAAAATTCACTACCAATTGGAACTATTGAGGTCGATCAGATTTACGATTACGACAGGAGTAAAGAGACAGCAAGTTGAGAATTGATCAGTTTTACAAATAAGGCAGGAGTAAATACATAGAGAGTTTGCAAATTTATCATATCAAGAAAGAAGGTCATTACATCTCCAGTTGCCAATTTGAACTTACCAATTAGGACATGAATAAATAGATACCAATTTCAAGAACTGAGGATATCAAGGAAATCATTTTTAAATCAACTGACAATTATGTACCAGATTATCTAGATTTACTATAAATTCAGGTGTAAATTGGATATGAGTTGAGCATTGATGACATCAATATAGTCATTTTAGAAATCAGCTACCAAATTGAACTTAGCAAAACAATTACATTTACTATTAAGAAAGAAATTAGATAAATACCAATTTGATAAAATTGATGATATCAGCTCCCAATTTGATGTCATCAATCAGATTTTTTTTATTCATACTGTGCTATTTTTTTTTTTTTTTACCCACAAGAATAACCCGCCATTCCATTTTCGGGGCAATACAAGACGTACTTTTTAGCTGTTATTTTAAATGCTATTAGACAAACCTGT